>CAUYLG010001886.1:0-263465 GCA_963573385.1 Cacajao melanocephalus | reverse complement strand
CAGCCAAATCACGAGTGAACTCCTATTCACAATTGCCACAAGGAGAATAAAATACCTAGGAATACAACTTACAAGGGATGTGAAGGACCTCTTCAAGGAGAACTACAAACCACTGCTCAAGGAAATAAGAGAGGACACAAACAAACCAACAAAGTTGTCTTCATTCCAAAATTATTACTTTTGTGATTATTTCCTCTTTTATTGTATAGGCTGCAAATCCAAGATCACAAAAAAATGACAATGGTTAGGGTAACAATCCTCAAGTTGTTCTGGTTTTTAATGTAATGCCTATAATAAGGCATCCTTAAGTACAAAGATGGCTGCTGGCTTAAGATAGCTAGTTTGTCACTCTTAAAAGTGTGTTTTCTAAAAGTTGCCAATTAAATGTGTTCTCTTTTCCTATGTCTTTTGAGATGAATGTCCATTTATTTTAATTATTTTTACTTTCTCTTGGTATTAAAATATTTCATAAATTGAATATATTTTACTTTCTTTTAATTATTCTGTAGCTCTATCATGTCTTTTGCCATGTATATCAATCAAAACATCATAATCTAGTTATGTATTCACCAGGTTTTGTGCAAGGAAAGGGGTAATATATATGTGGGTGATGGCAGTGTGTTTCTGTACCTCATTTATACCAGACAATGTTGCTCAGCCTTTTTTGGTCATGGAAGGATGTTGAGAACAATCTGCAATAATTATGCCTGTTGCTAACATAGAGTTGCTTTGGTAGCTTCGAGACAATAGTCATAATTAACCTAAAAACTTTTTTCCTCTAAAATGTACTATCTTACAATGGCTCAAGCTGATTTTTTTTTGCTGTATTTCTATAAATTGCATACTTTTATTAAATATTTCTCATGATTTTTCTCCTCCAATGTTGGCTTTCATTTCCAAGAAGAACTTAATTTACCAACATGGTGCACTAGATTCCCCATTCTGTAACAATTAATAAAGATCAGAGAAGGTCTGAATACTGATTCCCAATGAATATATATTTTGCACATTTTGTCCAAAAATGAAATTGTTTATACTTATACCTTTATTCTGTCTATAATCCAATTCCTAGCTCAAAACAAATAGTTTCCCCAATTCCAGTGCCAGACGTAAATAAATGTCAAAACTTGAACGATTACATCCAGGCGGCAACAGTTTCTATCAGTGACTATGGGGGTGATATTAACAGGGTGGCCAAAGCAAAGCACTGCTGGAGTGGGAGGCTCACATCCACTCAGGAGGCAGGTGAACTGTTGTGTCAGTCTTTAGAGGAAGACGCTATGACTGAGGTGCAAACCACAGATGTGAATGGGGATGGAGAGAGTAGGGGTAAAACTTAATGCCATTAAAAACTGAGATTGGGAATAGGTAATCAATTTGAACTGAGAAACTAGTGGGAAAAGAGTGAGAAGATAAGATGGATCCAGGAACCAAAGAACAGATAAGAGAATGTTGATAATTAAATTTATTCATCAAATGAGAATCACAGCCAGTTGATACAGGGCCCTGAAAAATACAGAAGTCAAATTTGTCAGAAGAACCAGAAAGATTGGGATCTTCCTCATGAATTGTGTCTAATGCTGGTCCAGAGGGCATCTTCTTATCTGTATTTTCCTTATACAGATAGGCCTTCATATATTTTGGGGACAATATGATATAAAATAAGACAAATTTTGTATAATATCACCAATTATTGTATGGAATAAAATACAATATGGGTTACCTCATATTTCCAAAACAGAAATACGGAACTTGTTCAGTCGAAGTTTGAAATAACACAATTTCCCTAGGAAGTGGCTGTATTTCTGCCCCCATAAGTGTGGTGCTAAAGATTTTCCACTAAAGCAAAACTGGCTATAACAGGGACTGAACAGATGGTGGTTCATGAAATTTGTCCCAATAGTCTCTTCAAAGTCCTGCCTGCTCTTAGTCACCTCTCTCTCATGCTACCAGGCACTTGAACTCTCACTATCAGAATACCATGTTTGCACTAAGGCATTATCGCCAGATTTTTTAAAATTACAGAACCATAGTATCAAAAAGTACTGCCAAGAACTATAAAGGGTCTCACGTTTTATTCTATTTGCAGGCTAACAGGTTAGCCAGTTGCAGTTTCTTGAATGCTGGCAGAAGACATGGACAAAGAATAGTTTATTACTCACAGAAATAACAGTAGTCAAAGCATCAGCATTTTAACTCTGGTTCCCTGAGCCCCAGTTCCCACAAAGCAATACAAAGAGGGCCAAATGATACCTGCATGTGCCACAGATGTATAAGAGGAGAGGAATCATGACCTTAGGGAACCCGAATGTTTTATAATGGCAGCAATCTGGCCTGCCCTTTACCAGGAAAAGAGACACTATCGTTATTATGCTGAACAGTAAACAAACCCACCTCTTGCTCTGGAAGAAGACACTATATCTAATTTCTAAGGCTATTTTCTGTATGAACAAATTTGAAATTATAGTTCTGCACAGAGGTAATCTATCTAAACCATGTCTTGTAGTTTCTGTAACTTGACAAATTAACATCTTCAACATGGATGTGAACTACTTTAGGTAAACAACTAGGGACCTGAGATAACCACCTGACCTCCCCATACTCTTAGCCTAGCGTGAGTTTATACGGGTGATACTTTTGTTTATTTAAGTTCTGGGGTACATGTCCAGAATGTACAGGCTTGTTACATAGGTATACATGTGCCATGGTGGTTTGCTGCATCCATCACCCTGTTATCTGTATTAGGTATTTCTCCTAACATTATGCCTCCTCTAGCCTCCCACCCTCTGCTATCCCTACCCTAGTCCCTCATCCCCTAACTGGCCCCAGTGTGTAACGTGCCCTTCCCTGTGTCCATGTGATCTCATTGTTCAACACCCACTTATGAGTGAGAATATGCAATGTTTGGTTTTCTGTTCTTGTGTCAGTTTGCTAAGAGTGATGGTTTTCAGCTTTATTCATGTCCCTGCAAAGAACATGAACTCATCCTTTCTTATGGCTGCATAGTATTCCATGGTGTATATGAGGGATGACATTTTCAAATATAACGAACCAGTCCCAGAGTATCCTTTCCTGCCTTACCTCCTCCTCCCTGTAGAAACCACTGTAAGGCACTTGTCTACTCTCTTTCTATCTTATAATTGATCCTGGTCTTTCCCCATGTGGCCCCACATGGCATGCTGTATTTTCTGTTAGAGAACTGTGAGTATAATAAACTTCTGTGATTTGAAAGCAGCTCTCTTGGTGCCTCACCATACTTTAATCAAGATTATTATTAAAACACAGTCAGTAACTCTGCTCACAAAATATAGAAAAACATGAATGGCCCATGGAGAATTGTCTCCCAATAGATACTAGCCCAAAGACCATTGGTTCAACTCTTTAAAGATGCCTAAATCCTCTCCAAAAAAAGAGAACTCCCTACTCCCGCAAAGCAACCTAATCTCTCTTTCAAACATTTTGTTCAGTAATTCTTATGTTATCTGTTATTTTAATCTTCTGGGCCTTCTTTTACACTTTGTGTTCTGTGAAAGGGCCATATATGCAAAGTGACCCCCAAGAGCCAAAGGAGTTGTGAAACCAAAGAAAGAGGCAGACAAATCCAGTTTGTTGAGATGGGATGATTTACTAGGCGGAATTCATAGCCAAAACATGGTCTTGGCACAGCACCCCAGACCCAGGGCTTGTTTTTGGGGAAAGTATAGTATACATGCTCTAGAGAGAATGTGTAGGTGGCTACGGGTGTCACAGACTATGATTTCTGCAACAGCATGAAGAGTTGTTTTGGAGGAAACTTACAGTGAATAGCTGCTTCCACATAAAAAGTAATACAGCAACTAGATACTTGGAGGCATTTCTGGACTTGGGATTAGTCAGAAGTTACATGGTGGATTAACATTTAAGATGAAGTCACTCTTGTCCCCACACCTGAATCCAAAAAGAACATATATATTTGTAGGCAACCATAAAGTACATGTCTTTCTTCCACTATTCTAATTCCTGGAACTTTCTATTTAAGCATAAAAATTATCTGCAGTTTTTTCAACTGTGTAGATGACACTATTAAGTGAAATCTTATTTGTCCACTACTAAAATATATTGCCCACAGAAAATATTTTGGGTGGTCTGAATGAACAACCCAAAGTAGAGTAGAATAGAACTTTTAATCCTTGATTTACCTGCTACATGGTATATAACTTACCTATAAGTTAGGTGCCATAGTGCACCTCTAAGGATTAAGTCAATTATGAACTAAAGCCTCTAGGTCATTAACCTTGCCATGTCATAATTCACTCACCCTGTATTTTGTTTTTTCTCTAAAATACATGACTTTATATTTGTTGCTGTAAAATTGAATCTTAGATGTATTTCTTTCTCAAGCATCTAAAAAGTCTCTCAGATTCTGAAAATAAAATAAGTTATTCTTCCCAGCCTCAAAGGATCTGAAAGACTAACCTAATTTTATATGACCTAATCCTACTCCTTGGTTAAAATGTAGAGCAGGGTAGAGCTGAGGATATAGCCCTATGTACTTGAATAGAATCTCCCATCAGTTTTGCTTAGATGAATGCTCATTGAGCATAGTTGTTTAACAAAAGAATTCATTTAACTGAACTTTCTTCCAGACATTACTGGTTAAAAATATTCTCTTTGGGGCTCGGAGCAGTGTTTTCATGCCTGTAATTTCAGCACTTTGGGAGGTCAAGGTGGATGGATCATGAGGTCAGGAGTTTGAGACCAGTCTAACCAACATGCTTGAAACTCTGTCTCTACTAAAAAACACAAAAAATAAAAAAGATTTAGTCAGGCATGGTGGCACATGCCTGTAATCCCAGACACTCAGGAGGCTGAGGCAGGAGAATCACTTGAACCCAGGAGGCAGAGGTTGCAGTGAGCCGAGATTGCACAACTGCACTCCAGCCTGGTGACAGAGTGAGACTCCATCTTAAAAACGTCAAAGGCTTCCACCTTTGGCTTTAGCCAGCCACCATGCCTGGCTAAATCTTTTTATTTTTATTTTTTTATTTTTTAGTAGAGACAGGGTGTCAACCATGTTGGTCAGGCTGGTCTCAAACTCCACAGAATATATATATTCTCTGTGGAAGCCTTTGACTACTACACTTCTATATGCTGTCGTTCTGTCAATTTGCTAACTAAAGAAAAGAGGTTGGTATGTGACATGGTTTGGCTCTGTGTCCCCACCTAAATCTCACCTTGAATTGTAATAATCCCCATATGTCAAAGGTAAGGCCAGGTGGAGATAATTGAATCATGGATGCAGTTTACTCCACACTGTTCCCATGATAGTGAATAAGTCTCAAGAAATGTGATGGATTTATAAATGGGAGTTCCCCTGTACAGGCTCTCTTGCCTGCTGCCATGTAAGATGTGACTTTGCTCCTCCTTGCCTTCTGTTACAATTGTAAGGCCTCCCCAGCCATGTGGAACTGTGAGTCAATTAAATCCCCTTTTCTTTATAAACTACCCAGTCTTGGGTATGTGTTTACTAGCAGACTGAGAACAGACTAATATGGTATGCCATGACTTATTCTTACATAATCCATGATGGCATGGATGACATATTTAGTAAATATGTGCTGTGTGTGTCTCTGTCATATGATATGTCATGAAGACATAATATAAAGAAAAAAATTAATTGAAAAAAAAAGATTCCAGGAAGCATTCAAAGAATGGAGAGGACTGGGCACAGTAGGGTCAGAAGGAAGGGCAATGGAGAGGGGAATATGCCAAAGGGGAGAAAAGAAATTAAGTGAGGAAGAAAACAGTGCATTTAACCTCTTTTTATTTAAATCTAACTTATTTTGGAAAGAATTACATTTTTAAAATTATTTTTCTGGCCACATAATAATTTGGGCCTTCAATTTGCATCTTTATTTCACTATCTGGTATGTAATCCTGGTAGGCAGGGACCATATCTAATTTTTCAGTATTTTAACCCCCACAGTTTGAAAAAATAACTAGCTCATCCAGTGTATTCAGTAATAGTTTTCGAATCGAAAGATTTAATTTTGTAGGATTAGTCTGTTAGAACTAGAAGGCATCTTGGACAATGACCTCTAGAAAGATGGAATGATTTGCTTAGAATCAAACATACCTCAATGTATTCTTTTTCAAAAGTGCTTTTCTCCATCTCTACTTCTAGGATTTTCTTTCTTGAATATCCAAGATTGGTCTAGAATCTCTGTACAAGCTGCTTACAAGGCAGCTAAACCTATTGTGGTTATTTGCCTTGGTGAAACTAGTTTATATCTTAAGAAACGTACACTTTGATTTCAGAGTCTGAATAGTTAATTCTAATATCATTTGTTGGCTATCACATAGACACAGACATAAAAACATTTATCCCAGAGGGCCAAAAGGGGTTTTTTTTTCAGATGCTGATGTATATTTAGGAGCTAATAGTATATATTTAGAAGGGTCTCTTTCCCAATTGTTTTTCTTAGCAATTGGAATAGTGTCAAAAATCATGAAATGAAAGTAAGAATTTCATTCAAATGACCCAAAAAGCACACTATTTTTTTTTTCCTGTAGTCCCAGGAAGGGCTAGCTGTGGCATATTTAGAGCAGGGTTAAGCAGCAGGCATAGCTTATTTGACGACTACACTCATCTAAGCACTCTTAATGTGACTCATGGAAACAACAAGCAGTTGTGACCACGGCCTCAACAGCTAAGCTTGGAAAACCACAAGGATCTTATATGTCAACCAACTCACAGTCCTTCCTTGTCCTTCCACTTAAGGATCATCCTGACCCGGGGCATTCTACGTGCACATTTCTACCCAGCTTATTCAGAAATTATTCCTTTCACCCCTGAGAGATCTGATTTTTAAAATCATCGAAAAAATTATTCTTCATAAATCACTGGATTGTTTTTATTAGCTGGTATATTTAAAAAAATATTTTAGAAGAAGGGAACACCATAACATCCATCTTTGCCTGCATCCCATTGGAAATTCTGTAAGTATAGTGCAATATCAAGGAGCCAGAAGCACTTCCTTTCTTTATGTTTACTACCCCAGTTTTTAATTTGTAAAAAGTATTCTGGCTAATTTGTAGGTACAGGAATAGAGAGATTACCATTGCAGAAATTTTGTAAATGAGATGTGATTTGGGAAAGCATTCACACCTCTCAGCAAATAGCTCTGAAACTCTTTTACAGAAAATCCCTGGATAGTCTTTTTCTGGAGCTTTTCCTGTTTGAAAACCTAATATTTGTCATCTATGTTTCCAAGAGCTATTCAAACAAGACATTTCATAAAAATATACTTTGTGTTCTTTGGAGAAAATGATGGATAAGTATGTCATTTTGAAATTGACTTTGTTTCCTCCCAGGAGGAAGGGAGGAGCTGGACACGTCCCAGTACTAGAAAAACAAGGCGGGCAAGGGCAACAGCAGAGAAGAGGAAAAAAAGAAACTGTGCCCTCCTTTCACGAGAAGAAATCTCTCTTCCTGGGGCCACATGGACCTAGGATACTAGAGCTTAAGGCAGGTTGAAAGTGGGAAAGTGCCTCTGTGGCTGAAGGCTCCTCACAGCCGTCCTCTGCCGTAAAGGCCAGCATCTCATGCAGATGTCCAAAAGGCAGCTTTTGGCTGCCACATCTGCAAGTTCAGTCGCTGTAGTGACCAGATCATTCTCCAGGGCAGCCTGGACGGAAAGGGAAATATTGAACCAAATTTCATTTTTATGACCACAGAACTTACGTTTTCTCCTCAAGTTTGGGTGAGGAATCAACTAGATCTTACTTAAAAGGCAAGGATACACCCAGTACCATGAGATGAGCTTTTATATTCCAAGACAGAGTCTGGAGTCCATCTTTTTAACTATGTTAGAAGACTCAGAAACTCTTACTTTATAATGACAGTAAGACTGTATCGGAGCTGGAGGATACCTCCAAAACATTAAAGCAGCAAATGCTCATGTATTTGATTTAACGGAATAAAATAGAAAAGCCACAGGAAAATCTTTAAGTAAGCTGAACCTGGTTAAATTTTTCAAAATCTTGGGAAATTCTCTTTCATCTACCCTGATGAGTTTTTTAAAACTTTTATTTCTGCTTACTAATTTGCTAATCTTTGAAGTATTAAATTGGAAGCAAACCATTTA
This sequence comes from Cacajao melanocephalus, assembly GCA_963573385.1. Lineage (NCBI taxonomy): Eukaryota > Metazoa > Chordata > Mammalia > Primates > Pitheciidae > Cacajao > Cacajao melanocephalus. The sequence continues at coordinate 255,339 of CAUYLG010001886.1, read as the reverse complement.
GCTTTTGATGATTATTTCCAGAATTTGGAGTTTGATCTCTTGAGTAATTTGCCACATGTTGACATGAAATGTTGTATTCCAGTGGAATATCATAATTTAAAGTATAAATGTTTTTCTCTTCATCATCCTGAATCTAAGCAGGTTCAATGTATAATATGTAGAGTCCATAGCAACAAGGCCTGGGATAGGCATTCTCTACTCTTGAGTCGTTTCTTTCAAACTCCTACCCTAGACCTGCTCCCACACTGTTAACATGTCCTTGGAAACTTTTAATTAAATTATTAAATTCAAGCATATTGTGTTAGTCTGCTCAGGCTGCTTTATCAAAGTCTGAGTAACTCAAACAAATGACATTTATTTCTCTCAGTTCTGGAGTCTGAAGTCTAAGATAAGGGTCTACCATGACTGGATTTTGGTAATGGCCTGTTTCTAATCTTACAGATGGTTGTCTTCTTACTGTATCCTCACATGGCCACAGGAAGGAAGCTCTGGTGTTTCTTCCTCTTCTCAGAAGGGTATTAATCCCATCATGGAGGCTGTAGCCTCATGACTTCAACTAAACCTCATTACCTCCCAAAGGCCTGCCCCCACTTAATACCATCACACTGTGGGTTAGAAGTTCAGCTTGAGAATTTGAGGAAGAACATTCAGTCCATAACATATACAATTGCTAATTTTTACTAAGTATTGCTTATAGTTAGCTATTGTTTTTTTTTGTTTATAAATTTCTTTTATTTGCAAATATAATTTAAAACCCACAAAGTCCTTTTGAAATATGCATCTTGATCTACAGTTTGTAGATAGGACAACAGCTTGAAGACTAGAGCTTAAAGAAACAGCAAAGTGTCAAGCCAGTGTTCACCTTCAAGTTTTGACCTCCTATTCCATGCTTTTGTTACACTTCACTTGCAGTGGTGAGAAACAATAATTTTATATATGTACGTAAAGAGTCACTAAAAGTACAAAAGCACTAGATTTTTCAAAATGATCATGAAATGTAGAAGGATTTCCTAAAAATGACATAAAACCAAGAATCCAAAATGAAAAAGGACAATTCTGACTGGGTAATAACATTAAGGTTCCATAAGTTATAAAACAAATAAGAATTTGAAAATCACAGGACAGGAAATATTTAAGATGCATGTGACAGTGGAATATCGTAATTTAAAGTATAAATGTTTCTTAATATACAAAGAGCTATTATAAACCAACAGCAACAAAAATAAATGTAAATATGAGCAAAGAACATGAATAAGACATTAACAGAAAGAAATACAAGCATTTAAAAATAAGTTTGCTCTCTCTTATACAAGTTGAGCATTTCTAGTCTGAAAATCTGAAATGCAAAATGTTCCAAAGTTCAAAAAGTCTTGAGCACTGACATGATGCCAAAATGAAAAATTTTATACCTGACCTTCTACAATAGCTTGCAATCAAAACACAGTCAAAATTTTGTTTCCTGCACAAAATTATTAAAACTACTGTACAAAATTACCTTCAGGTTGTGTGTATAAGGTGTATATGAAACAGAAATCTCCATTTTCTTTTCTGAATTTAACTAATATTAGTACTTAGGTGCTTAATATTTGTTTTAAAAACAAATAAATAAATGGGATAAAAATTGATAGCTTGGTCCTAAATAAAAGACATCTGCTACACATAAATAAGACAGCACAGCCATGTTAGCCAGAGCTGTCCTTCACATCATGTTTGTAGTCACAGGGCCTCATAAAATTTTTACTCTTCTCATAAAGAATTCTCTGAGATTGGAAAACCGTGGGTAGCTTGGTCAGTGTATCAGTGTGTTTTCATGCTGCTGATAAAGACATACCTGAGACTGAGCAATTTACAAAACAAAGAGGTTTAATTGGACTTACAGTTCAATGTGGCTGCAGAAGCCTCACAATCATGGCAGAAGGCAAAAAGGAGCAAGTCATGTCTAACATGGATGGCAGCAGGCACAAAGAGCTTGTGCAGGGAAACTGTCCCTTTTAAAACCACCAGATCTCGTGAGACTCATTTGCTACCATGAGAATAGCACAGGAAAGACCTGTTCCCATGATTCAATTACCTCCTACCAGATTCCTCCCCATAACATGTGGGAATTTAAGATAAGATTTGGGTGGGGACACAGTCAAACCATATCAGTCAGTGACATTTATCTAAAGCCAGATAGAGTAATCCAAGGTGGAAGAAAAGAAAATAGATATAAGGGTTGACTTCAGGGTACTTAAGAGCCAGCAGGATATCTAAATCTACTGCAAAACATATATGTTAATAGATAGAGATATAAGAATATATAAGCTATGTATAACAAGGTAAAGGTTTATGGGAGTGAAGGACATGAATGCTGCAGAGGGAAAAGGAGGTTGTCAATGTGATGGGATGACCATAGGACAGCGTTTTCTGACTAAAGTATGGTTCCTGTTGGACCTCATGGTGTGTCCACATTTTTTTGGCATCTCTCCTACCTCCCTATCTCTCTGCTTCCATTGCAATCACATTCGTCCACACTTTCTGAGTTGCACATGTCCACATTGAAAAAAGTGTTTCCATGTAGCAAACACACAGAGAATTCTCCCATAGGCAAAAAAGTACTGAGGTGTAATTAATTTATTTTCAGGCTATTATCTGTATTTCCTTGAGCCCTCAGACTGATTGTCCTGTTCTAGCTCTAAGCCAAGGAGATTAGGCTTAGATTAGGTTGAGTATGTGGTCTTGGCTGCCAAATACACCATTTTCCCTCATGTCCTTTTTATGAACCATCACATTTTTCCATGATGGGACATTCTGAGTAAATATGGCACTGTGGAGAAGAGACTATTTATTATAAACACTGCATTTGGCTTTGTCCTACAGAAAAGAAATGACCAGAAGAATATAATAATTATGTCAGAATGTCTTGTGATCAAAGTTGCATTATTGATACCTAGGACAATACCAGATCTTTGAACTAAGAAACTAGTCATAGATTCAATGTCTATGACTAACGGTATTGCATCAACACCAATTAGGCATCTAATTAATTTTATTAAATGGGTCAGAAATGAAATACAAACAAAACTAAAACTTTTTCAATTGTAAAACACCATGAAAACCACAAGTCAGCCTGTGATTCTCTTGGTAAACAAGGCAAATACTTTTTTTTTCTTTTATTTTTTAATATTTTGCTGGAAGGAATCCTAAGAGGTCATCTAGTTCAGTCTTTTTCTTTCAAGTAAGACACACTCTACCTCTAAATAACAGAGGAGTCTTATTATATCTTATTCTTTTTTTATTAATAATTTTATTTAGCGAAAAAGTTTTGGAGCATCTACTGAATGGCAAACATGCTATTAGGATTAGAGCTAACAAGATAAAAAGAAAAGGAGCACGTGATGCTTACCCATGAGGAAGTAGCTGAGTTAGGAAAGACTGGTTTGAGTACGTAATTCCTTAAGCAAAATAGGGAAAGCAAGAGGATACATAAGTCTGATGGAGAAGAAAACATATGAGTTTAATAGTACTGAGTTTGAGGTGCCATGAAGGGGCCAGTAGGCAGCTGGCTATGTGGGCCTGGAGAAGTTCTGATCTAAAAATACAGATGTAGGAGTCACTTTCAACAGGATTCTTGAGGATAGGAAAACCATAAAAGTAGCCCATCTACAATGAAAACCAGTCTTAGCAAAGGTGCTCCTTAAAAACTCAATTCAGCATTGTTATTATTCTGACAGTCCTGGTTACGTACCCATGTCTATCATCACTTTTTTAGTTTAAGAATCATCCTCCTCTCTGCCAGCTACAGTGGCTCACTGCAGCGTAATCCTAGCAATTTGGGAGACAGAGGCAGGCAGATCACCTGAGGTCAGGAGTTCGAGACCAGCCTGGCCAGAATGGCAAAACCCCATTTCTACTGAAAATACAAAAATTACTCAGGTGTGGTGGTGCATGCCTGCAGTTCCAGCTACTAGGGAGGCTGAGACAGGACAATCACTTGAACCCGGGTGGCAGAGGTTGCAGTGAGTCCAGATGGAGACATTGCATTCCAGCCTGGGCAACAAAGTGAGACTCTGTCTCAAAAACAACAAAAAAAAAACCCAACAACAACAAAAATAATCATCTTCTCCCTCAGAGTTGATGAAAATAATAAAAGACGAGCTTATGGATGCACAGCTTGAAATGCCCAGGGTGGACAACCTGGAAGCTTGGCTAGATAGAAGTGCTAGAACACTGCAGTTAGGATTTGGCCTCCTTGCATCTTTCAGTTCTGCTGTCCTCCAAATTGGTTTTGTTTTCCAACAGATTCTCTCCATAGGCACATCTCCAGGAATTCTGGTCTTATATCCTGTCGGTATCAAACCCCAAAAAAGAATGTTTCTCAGCATCAAAAATCACAGCTGAAATCTGAGTATCAACTCTTACTCTGTCCACTTGAATGACACACTGTGTCAAATCCATCACTGTAGAAAGGTGGATGCAGGCCAGGCGTGGTGGCTCACGCCTGTAATCCCAGCACTTCGGGAGGCTGAGGCGGGCGGATTACGAGGTCAGTTGATAGGGACCATCCTGGCCAACATGGTGAAACCCTGTCTCTGCTAAAATACAAAAAATTATCCAGGTGTGGTGGTGTGTGCCTGTAGTCCCAGCTACTCAGGAGGCTACGGCAGGGGAATCTCTTGAACCTAGGAGGCTGAGGTTGTAGTGACCTGATATCGCGCCACTGCACTCCAGCCTGGCAACAGAGGGAGTCTTCGTCTCAAAAAAAAAAAAAAAAAGTGGACGGAATCCTCTGATTGGTCAGTCAAGTTCCCTGGCCCCTCTGCTTTGAGGTCAGCTCAGCCACTCAACAAAGAACAAGACTCAGGGAGGAGTGACTCCCTAGAGAAGAACTGAAGAAGAGGAAAAAGATATTGGACATGTAAAAATCAGAGTTACTCTTAATCCCTTGTAAGTGCAAGAAATACAAGAATAAAATACAAATACAATGAATGAAATACAGCCCCATGAAGACAAAAGAGGAAGATAGAAAATGAGGCAAAGATAACGTGATAAGTAGTCAGGGTGTAGTAGGTGTAAAGTATCAGAGTACCACCAAGGAAAGACACAGTTACATGTCTGCCCACTTCTTTTGTGTTTTGCATTGGTTCGGAGGATACAGAGAGCCCTTCTCATTTGTCTGATTTACTATTCTTGATATCCTTGGAGGCCATTGTTTCGTAAGAGTTGTGGAGTTTGTTCTGTAAGGGAGAAAACTTATTTTCTTTCCTTTTTTAGGTTCTTAGTTGAAACACTGTCCTGAAAACAGAAGTCAGATTAACAAAAGAAAAACAAACAGAAGTTTGTTAATGTGCATTGTACCCATCACGCAGGAGAGGTCTCAGTTCAAAACAGTACTTCATCTCTCAAGGCAGTGGCTTAGAGGCCTTTCTTATGTAGTATTTTAACAAAGAACCAAAAATCCTGTAAAGTGACAAGACAAAGAACAGAGTATCTTCAGGCTTCCAAAACGTGGGGAAATGTGGGATGGTAAATTTATGCGAAGAGATAGATCCTAGATCCTCTGGTGCCACTGTCTCTGAGCTGATAAAGGCAGAGAGGAGAGACAGAGTGTACCCCTGTGTTTAACCTTTTAACTAAAATCCTCAGTATTTTAGAGAGGAATATTTTGTTTTCCTTCCATTCCAAAGGCCAAAAATCCCAATTGCTTTAATCCAACTTCTAGGTTCATTTTTCATCATTTAAAACATTTCTGGATACCATTCAGATTTGCCTGTAAATTCCTCAGGTCTTTAAATTTTGTATTCTAAAGCTAGAATTATTGCTTTGGTAAAGGTCTGAATAATAATAATAAGTGCATTATTCCAATTCCACACTTGAGCCTTATAAATATGTTTGTAACAGTAATGACTGTTCTGGATGGTGGCTATTTCCAGTCTGTTCTCCTCTTAAGTTTTCCTCTAGCTTACCTTCACATCTCTGTTATAGAGGTTACAAAAGAAGAAACATAAGAAGTGTTAAGGTGTCATAGTATCTAACAGATTGACTTTGAACTGAATGGCCATTGCAGTAAAATTGCTTCTGATTTGCCTATTTTGGTTTTTAGGTTTTAGCCTAATAACTACAAGAAAGTTTTAAAGTATCTAAATTACTAAGACAAAGGCTGCTGTTGCTATGCAAAAGGACACAGGCCTGAGGTTAAAGCTCTCGGAAAATTTAAAAACAATCCATGCTGTGACTTAAAATTTTAAGTTGATTTGAAAATATAACTTGAAACTTAGGAACTTTGTCCTCCAGTCTATATTTGCTATTGTTTTAGATATTTGAGCTGAATGGGCACAGAACAACAGATTTAATCATTACAGTATAGAGGAAGATGTAGTGATATCCAAAGAGAACTTGACCGGAAGTCAGAAGAAGTGGCTTTGAGACCCAATATCGCTGCCCCTGTGACTTTGGAGAACTTACTCAACCTCTCTGAAACTCAGTCTTTCCTTCTTTAAAACTGAGTCTATAACCATTACTCACGGGTAGCAGAAAATCAATAACATAACAGAAATGAAACCAGCTGGTACACCGTATTTGCTCATTCAGTGATACTCTTTTTTTACGTTTTATCACATCATCATGTAAAATACAGGAAGATACAAATTCCCTCCCTCAACAATTTATAATCCAGTAGAAAAAAAACTGTATGTGCCCTCTAAGTGATATCATACGGGAGTTTAGACAGAAATTATAAGAAACAAGAAAATCTGAGGAAGAGTGAATGTAGAATGTGGAAGGTGATTTAAGCCTTGAAGACGAAAGGGTCTGCATTGCTAAGAGTAGAGGAGGGAACCTCCTAGCCAAGTGAGTAAGTATAGGGAAGGCAGAGGAGGTACAGAGAGTTTAACAGCATGTTTTTCCAGCATGAAAGCATGATTCTTCTCCAGGATCTTTAGCAAATAAATAAATAAGCAACAGAAATCATCTTTCCATTTACTTTGCACATATCATGGCTTGCCAAGTCATAATTCAGGGGGAACAAGCTAATTTTCTTAAAAGCTATCTTTTCCTTCCATTATTCAGAAGAAGTGGATTATTATAGAAAACATTCAGTACATTTCCTCTTTAAGTAAAGAGTGGGTGGGGAAATTTAGGTGGGCATCCTGGCATCCTGTGCTCATGGTTGTAGAGTTTTATGAAGGCTACTTGAAACGTGAGGATCTGAGAATATTTGAAACGTAGGTATTATTTGGTCCAAACTTTACAGCTTGAGAAAAATGGTAGCCAGACACATGAAGTGGATTTTCCAAGGCCACAAGTCACATACTTAAAGAGGTGAGGCAAAAAGCCAGGTTCTCAGGAGACAGAATTCTAATCCAGAAATGGATTAATGTGTAGTCATTTATCTACTCATTTGTTCATTCAGATAATCTTTCCTAAGTGCTTGTTATATGCTAGACACTATCCTGATCACAAGAGAGTACATGTTATAAAAATAAAGACAACCCAAATGAGAACAAACAGAGGCTATTTATTCCATTTATCAGAGCAAGGAAGTCAGCCACTATCACATCTGGTACATACTCAAAGGCAGGCAGAGGACTGGCAAATCTTTCTAGTGAAGAAGAACGAAGGCTTCAGGTATGCTCTGATTGGTTGGCATGAGGGAGCCTCATGCTGGCATGAGGTGGGCTCAGTGGGAGTGGTGCTTTTATGTGATTTGTGTGGGGAGCTTACCATTCTGTTCTGCTGACCATTCTAGGCCAAAGTTACAGTTTGGCTTAGAAAAGTGATTGCTGCAGAGGTTGAAGATTGGAGTTCTGCTCTCATATGTGATCTGGCCATTGTCCATTTATATATTCAGTCCCTTTGGTGGGGCACAAGAGATGCCGTGCCTCCACTAATGGAACTTGCAGTCTCATGATTTAATCACACCTTGGAAAATGCTAGAAAGGAAGTTAGTGGTTGCAGAATGGGATCTGGAGTCTAGTCTGGGAGTTTCCTTGAACAACTGACTCCAAGCTGTGTCCTAAATATTAAGTTGAAGTTATTCAGTAGTAAAAAGTAAAAATATCATTACTAGAAGTAGTTATGAGATTTTACAAATAGAGCTGTCAATAGATTTTTAGAAAAGAGGTATTAATCCCTTTTTCCACCTCTGATCAGAATCAACCAATCAAATGTTTTATGCTATTTTTTTTTGTCTCTCACACCATAGCAACAAAATCAGAAGGGATCTCATTGTGAGGGCCTATTATGTCTTAAAACAAAACAAAAAAGAACAGAAAGGGCAGCATTTAACATGAAAATAGTATCCTGACCCTCCTTGGACTAAATGTTGTTAATCAAGTTTAAATTTGGCTCCCACGAAGTCTCAAAAGAAAAGGAGACAGCCAGGTCCAGTGAGGAAAAACTTCCGAGTGCCTCTAAGGCGAGGAAAACAAGACTCAAGTCAACAAAGGGCAGGCAGCCTGTAAAAACAAATGGTGCTGATGAGAAGGCGGGGGCCCCAGAAAGCTCATTAGCAATCAGATGCAGCCACAGAGCTGTCTCCCTCCAGTCTACCGGCCAATGACACCACAGAGCCTGTTACTCAGCGGCCTGCCTGCCTGGCTGAACTCCTGAGACATCTCGCCTGCTCAGGGGACCCCAAGCCCCTGAGAGACCTGGATACTGAAGGGGAGGAGGCAGGATGCCAGTAAACACCACAGATGAAGTGAAGAAAACCAAAGCTATTGTCCTTATCTACCCACTGATAACCAATAGTGAGGGATGGGGAGAGGCAGCTGCTGGGTGGGATTCTGGAGGCAACATGACTTCAACTGAGGGGCAGAGCGTGGCGGCTGTGCTTTTGTTTCCAGCTTTATGAATCCCAGTGCTGTTCCCAGTCTTTGGAAGTTGAAAGACCTCTTAGTATCACTTGTTTTGTAGCCTTTTACATGAATGAAAACAAATCTTATGTATGTTTTTCAAAAATGACTCTTTTGAATCTGGTTCATGCTTTCAATGAATTCGCTTTTTCTTTTCATAACAGCAGCTGCATGTGTGGGAAAACAGTAGGCATACGTAGTTGGCAAACAGTAGTACAGCACTTTCTCACCTCTCTCTCATCCCTGCAGGCTTCCAGGTGAGAAGTTAGGGGCTTCACAATTGAGAACCAGAATGAAAAGGAGAAACTAGCCTTTATTGAGTATCAACTGTTATCATTCTTGGATAAGAAAGGTTTTGTTTGTTTTCTCTCTTACAAAACACAAAACAGTTAACTTGAGAAATTAAGATACCTGCCTTGGGTCATATTGTTGGTAAGTGACACTTTCAAAAATCACAGCACTTTCCACCTTCCCAAATTCCTACTTAAATCAGTTCAACTTCACTGAGGCATATTAGGGGTCAGCTGACCACCACTCATGCACATTTGTGAAGGAGTCTTGCACCTTGTCCCTGGAGAGACTGTTGGTTCTTTATGTCCTAGATGCTATTGGTGGGATGCAGAAGTGATGACGGATTGAAAAGTGTTAAACAGACTAATCAAGTGATTCCTAGGCTGAGACGGCTCCAGGGCCTTAGATTCCTACATCTGCAAAGTGAGACAACTCAACGTAAATAGCAAAATGAAACTTAAACTTTACCAACCAGAAACTACCAACTATTTTTAACTAGAGATTTTCTACTTTAGCCAATCAAATTTTTTTTTTGTCTTGCTTCTAAGGACACCTTACAACAGTTTTTACATTGCACCCTCTCAGTGAAACTCAAACCATTTGTGGTTTGATGCTGCCCAATTCATGAATTGCTATCTGTTCAATTTAACTCTTTAAAATTTTAATGTACCTAAGTTTACCTTTTAACAAAGGGGATGGGGATTCCTGGAGATAAAAGTTTCAAGATACTTATTTGAATGGTATAGGTTATAGGAACTTTGACTAAAAATCAACATTTGAGCCATCGTCACAAGCTTTTTAACCCATTTTCTGTTAGTATCTGAGGACTATTGAATCTTTTCACCCAGAGCACTCATTTTCAAATGTGTTCAAATTCCTTCAGACCCTTCAGGGATCCACCTGGACAGCAATGGCCAATGCAAAAGGCCCAGTTGAAGACTGAGGCCCTACTTTCACCAAAGGTGCTTCATGTCATCTGTTCCACATGATGCAGTATTTCTTTTTTTTTTTTTTTTTGAGATGGAGTTTCTCTCTTGTTACCCAGGCTGGAGTGCAATGGCACGATCTCGGCTCACTGCAACCTCCGCCTCCTGGGTTCAAGCAATTCTCCTGCCTCAGCCTCCTGAGTAGCTGGGACTACAGGCATGCACCACCATGCCCAGCTAATTTTTGTATTTTCAGTAGAGACGGGGTTTCACCATGTTGACCAGGATGGTCTCGATCTCTTGACCTCGTGATCCACCCACCTCGGTCTCCCAAAGTGCTGCGATTATAGGCGTGAGCCACCGCGCCCGGCCTGATGCACTATTTCAAAAGATTTAATTTGAAGAAGGTTGTTTCTCCCTTTAAAAAAAGCCACCGTATGAAGTAAATTCAGTGCTTGGCAGGTGATAGGCCCTTAATACATATTCATTGGCCAAGGATAGATTACTTGAACCACAAACACGTCTTCTGAACTAGTTATTTTTGATTCTTATTTGAAATAACAGATGAGACAGTATTAGAAACATTAATATGTTTTTATAAAAGATGAAACCATGACATTATTAAGTTGGTTCAGGCTAGAAGAATCAGGATACCAGACTATCATTACCTCACATATACCTAGGATTAAGGTGATGTCTTGGGATCAGAAGAAGCATATGAGTTGTCATTCTATCCCAAATACTTAACTCACACTTTCAACTTTGGGTTCTTAGACCCTTGCATTGTTTTTTACAATTTAAAACCAATGATCTTTAAAGTCCTTTCCACCCTAAGACAGAACAGGGTGTTGTAAGGCATCTGGAAAGCCATCTTTACTATGTATTCATTCTCAGGGCCTCCAAATCTACACTTGGCAGCAGAAGTAACTTTCTTAGTCTATTTAGTTGACCCTGAGTTGATGAGACACAGGACAAGTAAGATGCCTTGGTGGGGGAATATGGTGCTGATAAGGAAAGAATGCTGAGGTGGGCAGCATTTTCCTCATCCAGGAAATGATAACAACAGCTGCCATCTATTCAGCTCTTACTAAGAACCAGGCACAATGTGATGCATCTCTATAAAGTATTTACAGTTATTCTAACCATTGTGCAATGAGAGACTGTGGCTTGCGTAAAATGCTCCCATGGTCCTCCATTCTAATTAGAACAGAATCAATGCACTTTATCAAGGTACCAAAGCCCTGAGTAATCTGGCTCATCCTCATCTCTGACCTGATCTTTCTTCTTCCACTCACCCATTTGCCAGTCCTGCTCCAGCTTTATTGGCCTTCTTCCTGTCCCTTGGCTCATAAAGCTTATTTTGGTCTTGCTGTCCTCTTGACCTTCCTTTAGATCTTTGCATGGCTGGCTCCTTCACATTATTTGGGTCTCTGCTCATCTGACCTAAGAGAGTTTGACTGTCCATCCAGAAGAGTAGCTTGGCCCTTCCTGCCCCCGAATCATTCTCAATCTCATTCTGTTTTATTTATTTTTTAAATAAACTCACTGATCTCTGAACTTTACCTATTTTTTTTCTCTGTATATGTTTGTTTGCTTCCTTCACATAAACTATATAAGGTTCAAGATGTTAGATTCAGGGAATTCATATATATTTGTTGAATGAAGAAATGAATGATTGAATGGTAAGTAGCTTAAGTTAGATCACATAGTTAGTGCACAGTTGAGCCAGGTCCTAAACCTGGGTTTGACTGCCTCTTCTTAGGAAAGTGAGGTCACAGAAGGGGAGTACTAAGTGCAATAGAATTCAAGATAGGATGATACCAAGTAGTAGGGCTTTTACTATTGCATGGTTTGGCTTGGGCTAGAGTAGTCCACAGTCTAAAATTGTGTTTCTCAAAGGAAAAGATCCACCTCACTGGTATCAGAATCACTGGGGAAGCTATGACTTATTGGTCTCTATCTCATACCTATTGAATTCGATTCTGGAGGTGCTACCAGAGGGGCTGATATTGTAAATAAGGTCTCCAAAGGTTTCTCATGGACTCTAATTTTGAGAACCACAGGCTTGAAAGAAATTTGCTCCTGACTGCACAACATTTATTTAGATGTCTGAAGTTTCTTAGACATACATCATTCTCACATATTGGTTAATTTGCCCTGGATAAGTACTTATTTCTCAGGTCAACTCACTCTTTTAGAGCAGAAGAGAGACAACACTCCCCTGGGTTAGGAAGCACAACCCTTCACCTGTGGCACAGCCTCCTTCTTTTAAACCCTCCACCCTTTAGAATTTACAATCAGAAATAAAAGTGTTTACCTCTTGTTTTGCAGATCTGCATGGAACTTGGTCCTTTTAGGACTATGAAACTGGCTAATGAAAAAGTAATTTCAATTCAGAAGCTTCAAAAGCCCAGATGAACTTCTGGAAAATTATTATTCAAGATTTCTTTATTATACTTGAGAGCATGTAGGATCCCAATAAGTCAAATAAGAGACCTAGGTCGTTTTTATTCCTTGGTATACCAAGTAAGAAATCTACACATGTTATGAATAGTGACTGTGTTTAAAACACATAAAATGATTACCCTGAAGGTTTGCTTTGATAAACTGATCTTCATATCCTTTTGCCTTAAACTTTCTTAGCTTTGGATGAGTTGCATGCTTCATTTGGTTACTTCTAAGTCTAGTGTACAAACAGAAGCTAAGCAACACCCATTTGGAGAACCATGGCTGCCAAATGGAATGATCTGGATGATGGAGCCCTTTCTCTGACACTCGATGCTTAGACTGCAGGGTTGGAAAATCTTAGATCTGAATTTCTGTCAGTTGACATCAATAACTTTCACTTTTAATGAACTTGAGGCATTAAATTTTGCTTGACTTGAAACCAGTGGGAAAAAAGAAGTTTCACCTGAAACTTGGCCCAGATTTCTCCTTTGTGGTTAATAAATGATGAACACACGCCCAGATTGGGTTCATGTTTAGGACAAAATTCTGACGAGGAAATTTTGTGCTTATTTCAGGTTTCAAAAAAAAAAAAACGTTTATAGTTCTGAACAACACTCTGTGTTATAGATATCAGAATGCACTCCTGGTCATTTCAGTGAGTAGAAATATTTTAGACCAGAAAATCAGAGAGAAATCTGAGATATCTCATGTAAATATACTTAGGTTTGTTTTAGGGCTTATGCTAGTGACATTTTAAAGGAGTTCTTAAAAATACAGTGCTCCAAGGTGTGCTCTGCTATCAACAATAGAGTTTTAATTTATTTCCTTGACTTATCAATTTTTGGAAGAGGTGACTATGTCTTCGTCATGTCCCGGCCTAGATTCCCCTCCATGATTTTCTTCTAGTGATGTAGGACAGCTCTTTATTTATTTATTTATTTTACCTTTAAACTCTGTGTGACTTGCAGGACCAGCTCTTTAAATGATGTATCATTTGGCTATTTTGGATTGTAAGTGTAGCAAACACAAGCTAAATCAATTTAAAAAATAAAATAACTTCATTTCTCTGACATTGTCTCAGCTCTGCCCTGCATCCTGTGTCAGCTTAATTCTCACACTAGCTTTCCTCAGGATAACAACGTCTTTCAAGAGTCTCTTCGGCTATGTGCTCCCTCACTCAAGTCTAGAGACAATAAACTTGTCTCTTTGTTTTTAAGACATTTCAGTTGGGATTTTTATTACTCATCACTGCAAACATCCTAAACGATAAAAATGGGAAAAGCATGTAAAAGGGTGGCCAGATCTTTTTAAAAATGGCAGTTTTATTTCTCTGCTGTAGTGAATTTAAAGAACTCTCAAGTATCCTTTTTACCTTTTCTTCTTCCACCTTCTCATTATTTTCACCTGTATTTCTCCATGCCTCTTCCTTTCCTTAAAACTAGAGGAAGCTAATAGCAAAAGGGATGAGGAATGTCACCTAAGACTACTGTATATTGCAGACCAGGTATGCTGGAAGTGACAGATGATTGGTTTCCAGATTTTTCTGCATTAGGCCTTTTCTGTCAAGTCTTTGATTTTGTGCCAAAGAATGATGAATATCCTGTCATCACTGCAATGTCTTGAAGTCAAGACCAATAAGTATTTTTATTATTGCTGTTGCTACTATTATTATGGTAGCAACTAAAATGTCAGTGATCCATCCCATACTGTGTAGGTCAATTTTGAAGAATTTAGGATTTAGGGTAATCACAGTAGACTTAGACTTTGAAATTGATAATGAATTTTTTTAGTTAACTATCATTATTTGATCTAAAAAGAGAAAGAGAGAGAAAAGAGAGATTGAGAAATCTACCATCTGGCACTTTTAGGTAAAAGATTAAATGATTGAAAAACCTGGGTTCTAAGAGTTGAACTGCCATGCATTGGATGTGGGTCTTGGGTAAATCATTTAACATCTTTGGATTTCACCTAAACTAAGAAGGTGAGATCATTAGACCATTGCTAAGAGATCTTTGTTGGTTCTAGGATCAGTATTGCCTCTTTCAGGCAAGGACAGATAGATCCAGGCACAAAGTGGCCTATTCACAAGTGAACCCAGTGAGGGAGATTCTTCAAGACCTAATTTCTAGTTTTTAAATTCGTCACTCATTCTATATACCTTGAAATATGAGAGCTGCCTGAGCTATAAAAATCACTGAGGCCGGTGGTTATTACCCCTTTTTTATAGACTCCTTGACATTTTGGTGAAAATTGTTGACATTCTTTTCTGAAAAATCCACATGCAGAAAATTTTGCATATAAATTAGGGATTCACAGACTCACTGAAGCACAGCCATGGGCCTATGTAGACATGAGTTAAATATTCCTGATGTTGCTTGACCCCATTACTTTGTTACCAACAAAACTAATAACCAGAAAACTAAAATACCTCAACCAAAGTCACATAACAAATTAGTGACAAGACATCAATGGCTTATGCAACAGCCATCCCATGACTGATCACCTGTTCCTTGTGGAAAATGGCTCCTGCCATTCTCAGGAAATGTAGCTTCTTCCCTTCCCCAAGGAGATTGTTGTTTAATCTAAATTCTCAATCATGAGAATTTATTCCCTTGGAAAGCAAACCTAGTCAATGACACATAAACAGACACCCTCTAGGGTCTTTCTGGAAAAGGTTTTTCTCCCAGTTTAAACAAGGAAGAGAAACAACTTGCTCTTCCTGCTTTCACACATAAGTCTTGTGAGGGTGTGGTATTGGGAACTGTAACAGCCACCATGAGGGTGGCTAAGACATGCTCAGGGTCACAGAGGGCAAAGATGGAAAGAGTGTGGACTTCTGGGACTGAACCATCCCAGGACTGCTTGCTTTTTTCCATGCTTCTTGTTGGGTAAGGCAATGACGACGTTCATTGTTTGTCAGTACTTTTCAGTCTTTTTCACATTGGGATATGTGTAGAAATGGTCATACTTGTATAACACACGAGGATAACTGGAGGAGTCAGAGGACTGGGGAACTTCAGATTTCACCCCACTGCCCTGAGGGCTGAGAGGAATCAGCCCCTTATACAAGAGTATCTTAACATAGCCCCTTCTACCATGCTAGTGTGCCAGGCACTATCTGCTGTGAGGATTATCTGATTCTATAGGGGTGTGTCCCTTTGTCTTTGACTAGGCTTTTACAACTCTGTAGAGAGACAAGTTAACTTGTACAAAACTGTATTTCCTGACCACAGCTATCCAAGTGATTCTTGTTTAAGGCAATGCAAATAGATTTTCTCAGTGTGTTAATCAGCTTGAGTTGCCATAAAAAATACCATAAACTGTGTGGCTTTAACAACAGAAATTCATTTTCTCACCAATTCTGAAACTAGAAGTCTGAGATTAGGGTGCCAGCACACTCAGGTTCTAGTGAGGACTCTCTTTCTGGCTTATAGACAGCCACCTTCTCACTGTGATTTCACATGACAGAGAGAGACATAGCTAATGTGTCTTCCTTTCTATAAGGACACAGATTCCATCAAATCAGGGCTCTACCTTTATGACTTCATTTAACCTTAATCATCTCCTTAAATCACTGCCCTATCTCCATTACAATTTCACAGGGGTGGGAGTGGGGGTGGTGCTTCAACTCATAAATTTGAGGGAAAGGGGAGGACACAGTTCAGTCCATAGCACTCAGATAGACAATGTAACATTTTATCACTGTCTACCATTTAAATAATTTGTAATATCTTACTCATTCCTTCATTAATTAATAAATAAAAATTTTGACATATGCTTGTTTTACGTATGTCAAAATGTGTGTGTTATAATTTTTTTTGGTAATTTATTTTTAGCAAAAAGATCAGACTCTATTCTTAGATGGAAATTCCTAAGATTACTGAAAAGAGAGAGACATTTTAAGATTCCATTATTTCCCAGTTCACTGGAGTCTCTTTCCTTGGTTGAGGAGACTGATCCTCATTTTTTTCTATATCTTATGGATCAATCGTTAATTTCAAAGAAGCCGGATAAAAACACTGAGTTGTAGAAATCCTTAGTCCTGGACCCAGGTGGATTTCTACAAATTACAAAACTCAGTAGAGCCACGTAATCTCTTGGCCTCAGTTCCTCCATCAATATAATGAAGAGATTGGAATAAATGTTCTCTAATACTCTTTCAAATTTTAGAACTTGTTGACTTCATGATTTGTGCTTATAAAGGGTGGTGACTACAGAGACAAAACTTTCTCACTGTCTAGAAAAACACTATTTAAAAAAATTTTTAGAGATAGTCTCGCTATGTTGCCCAAGCCAGAGTGCAGTCACTGTTCACAGGTGCAGTCATGGTGCACTATAGCCTCAAATTCCTGTCGTCAAGTGATTCTCTCTCCTAAGCCTCCCAAGTAGCTGGGGCTACATGAACATGCCACCATGCCTAGATAGAAGAAGAATATTTTAGTAAAAATATCCACATATTTGTGATGTCTGCCTTCTTCATGCTTTGGTAGGTAAGACTGAGTTTTGAAAGACTTTTTTCTTCTCTTCTCCCATTCCTTTACACACCTGCTTCCTGCCCTCCTGAAAAAGCCACTAACTCCCTTTGTGTTCAAGTTTCTCCATATGTGAAATGTGAGGCTAAGTGCCTATCAGCCTCCCAAGGGTATTCTGTGCCTGACTCCATCACAGAGCATTCACTATGCTAAGCATTATCTACAGACTGAGGCTGGCATTTGCTTTCTTTCCTCTCTTGATCATAATTTGATCCTTACTTCCTTAGGAGGCTCTTGCTTTTACAATTTGTCAGTAGTTTTAATCCTGTTTTAACATAATGTAAAGCTATGGTGACGCTAATGGTGTCATTGATAATGAGCTGGGACTGGCAGAGAGTCTTTTAAAAAGTGTGTTCAAATTGTGAAGAAAATCCCCAAAACATCAAGAAACAAGACAAAAACCACACAGTAATAACATAGGAGAATGTTCCCATCTAAACAAAATAACTTATATAAGGCAGCATTACCCGATAAAATACAGGACATTCAGTTAAATTTGACTGAATGTCAGAAAAACAGAGATTAAATTTTTAGTATAAGTGTATTCCACACAAAGGACATGCCCATCATGTTCATGTCCACACTAAATGTTTTGTTGTTTATCTCACATTCAAATTTTACTAGGTGTCACATATTTACATTTATTAAATCTGACAATCCTAACAAGACTTTAAAAGTTGAGCTTTCTGTTCAGCAACTTCTGCCTGAGATAAAATGAGGTCCTAGGGTGTGATTGGGCTTTTCTTAGTTGTTCAAATGTTAAACAAAGAAATACTCCAAAATTGACAAAGGGGAAGAGGTTGAAACTTCCCCATAGTCTTACCGTGAAAAATTATGTGGGAAAACAGTAGATCTTGTCATGCTGAACTTCTTGTATCCATAGATATTTGGTCTTAGAAAAATTGAAAAAAAAAAGTTGGCAATTCCATGAGAAGTTGCAGTTCTCTTGTTTATTAGAAACATTTCAAGCATTTTCTAAAGGTCATAAAAATTGTAATACTTGTGGGATTCTGGAGATAGTAGTGATAAGCCATGAAAGGATAAGAGTTTTTCAGGAAGTCCTTTGGTTTTAAAGCACTCAGTGCCAAGGATAAGGCTGCCCAACAGTGGGCCCTGACTCTGTGGCCACTCTATCAGGACCGCAGTAGTCACAGAGCACGAGCAGCCTGGCAGGCCCCCTGTGGCACACATGCGCACTGATGCTCCCCACCATCTCACAGCACCTGCTTGACATCTGTGCCTTCCACTGCCACTTCAGGGTTTAACTATGTAGGAGATGAGAACAAGCCATCTCAATGTGTGCCTTTTTGGCACAAGGATTATTTTGAGAAACTGCAGACACGGGAGAAGCTCTGAAAACAGAGTACAGTTGTCCCTCAGTATCTGGGGGGGATTCTAGGACCCCCATGGACACCAAAATCCATGGATACTCAAGTCCCTGATATAAAATGACATAATATGTGGATATAATTTAGGCACATCCTCCCATATACTTTAAATCATCTCTAGATTGCTTATAATATCTAATATATTGTAAATGCTACATAAATAACTATATTGTTATACTGTATTGCATAGGGAATAATGAAAGGAAAAAAGTCTGTACATGTCTGGTACAGATGCATTTTTTTTTCTCAAGTATTTTCAAACGAGACTTGGTTGAATCCACAGATGTGGAACTCAGGGATAGGAAGGGCTGACTGGCCAAGTTACTCTTTTATAAGGGAAATTTATTTCTTTAAAGGAAATCTCCGATTGTAAAGATGTCTCCCTCTTTGTACGATGAAGCAAAGGATGACAAAAACTACTAGAGACTCATCGATGGAAAAGGCACTGACTTAAATCTACATAACACATCTTACCCTTGCTTACTGTGATCTGCTGGGCCTTCCCCCACATCCTTCTTCCTTTGTTTCAGCAGATGAGGCTATTAAAGCCTGGTTTCAAAGCCACCTTTTAGTAATTTACTCATTTCTCAGGGTGTTTCCCATGTATATATGAGGTATACATGCTAATAAACTTACGTTTTTTTCTCTCCTGTCACTCTGTCTTTTGTTACAGGGGTTCATCCTGATTAAGAACTATTAAGGGTAGAGAGAAAATTATTTTTATTTCCTTACAATTATGAGAGAGAGTTATTCAGCAAATAAAATGACTAGGAAAATGCAAAAAAGCTAAGAGGTGTGACTACCTCTGTCATTCAGACCAGAGCTACTTGACGTAGAATCTGCTGGCCAGTGCTGGTCTGTGGACTCTTTGTCACTGTTCAGCACCAAGAAAATTGCAGAAATTTGAAGTGAACATTTAGAAACCTTTTATCCAACAGTAATATCAAGTCTGTTGAATCTAGTAATGAAAAATGTGGACCTGTATTTTGTATGTTTTTCTTTTGTTATTGTTTGCCTCACTTCTCTAGTAATTTGTTTTTGTTGTATTAGACAAAAATATCAGTCATTAAAAGACTATGATACTGCAACAGATAAAAGGCATGCTAATATTGATGCTCTTTAAAACAAATAACTCTAACAACGGCTTAAATTGAATTGTTAAATTTATCAACCCAGACTTTCAGTAAGTAGTAACTACTGTGACAAGAAAAACTTTAGATAAATTAAATTTAGAAGAGGTTAACTGAGCAAAGAAGGATTCCAGAATCCAGCAGCTCCCCACCCCCATCCCCACCCCTGACTCCTTGTGAACCAGGATAGATTCTGAGAAACTCTGCACTGCCACGGGTCAGAGAGGATTTATAGACAGAAAAAGGAAAGTGACGTACAGAAAATGGAAGTGAGGTACAGAAACATTGGATTGTTGGATTGGTTACAGCTCAGCATATGCCTTATTTGAATATGGCTTGAACAATTGACTTCCTGTGATTGGCCAAATCTCAGTGATTAGCACAAGAGCTGGTTGCAATCTGTTCACTAATCCAGTTAGGTTACAGTTCACTTTGTATGCAGAAAACATTAGCCTGAACTTAAAACATGCAAGAAGGCAGCTAGCTGTAGGCTAAGCTTTACATACCAAGCACTTTGCTGGATACTGCAGATACAGTGATGAATAAGATAGACATTGTCTGGAGTTCCTGCCTTCACAAAATATACTCCAGGGATGAATACAGATAATAAAGTCACAACAAAGTCGTAAAAAAAAAAATAGGGTGAAATACAAGGTGATATGCAAGCATATTATAAGGGGCCTAAGCTGGTCTAGTATTCTGAAAAACATTCCCAGAGGGAATTGCACAAGGGCTGTTGGATTTACTAGTCTGAAATTCCAAGAGGGAATCTGAACTGGAAATATAAATGTGCAAATGTTACAAGCAGCGAATCCATATGCGTCAGAAGTGTCCTTAATCTTGCCTCCTCAGAAGAAAGAATTCAACCAAGGGGCATAAGGCAGAGTGAGAGACTGAGGCAAATTTCAGAGCAGGAATGGAAGTTTATCAAAAAGCTTTAGAGCAGAAATGAAAGGAAGTAAAGTACATTTGGAAGAGGGCCAGGCAGGCAACTTGAAAGATCAAGTGCACTGTTTGACCTGTGGCTTGGGGTTTTATCAGCCAGAACGCTTCTGGGGTCTTGCGTCTCTTCTCTCCGATTCTTCCCTTAGGGTGGGTTGTCTGCATGCACAGTGGCCTACCAGCATTGGGAGGGGAGCATGGGCACGGTGTATTTACTAAAGTTGTACACGTGCTCACTTGAGGCGTTTTCCCCTTACCAGTTAAGTGTTCCTAAAGGAAGGTCATCCTCCCTTTTGTCACTTAGTGCACATGCTTGAGCCCCATTTGCCCAACTCCTGAGATCTTTTTGGGAAGCTGATCACCAGTTTCAGGTTTTCCACCTGTTAGGAGACTGTCTTTTTCTGGCGTCAGCTGCAACCAATTATTATTTTAGCGGGACAGCCTAACAACCACCTGAGCATCACCTGATGGTAGCCTGACATTCCTGGTTGAGGAGGGGCCTCTCCTGTGCTGCTCATGCCTGACTAGCTGCCTACTGTACTAGAAACATCATCTGGAGACGTTAACCCAGGGCTTACAAACGGATGAGATTGCCTAGGTAGAGAATATCAACTGAAATCAGGGAGACCTGAACCTTAAATGTCTAATGGTGGAAGATGAACCTGAAAGGCAGATGAAAATAGAGAGCAAAAGTGGTGAGAGGAATTAGGGAGATTGTGGAATATCTAAAGCCAGACAAAGTTGGTTTGGAAAAGGAGGCAGTGATAACAACATTATATGTTGCCAAGAGGTCAAATAAGAGCTGAAAGATGTGCAGCGAGTTCACCAAAATCAACGTCATTGTTTTTGGTGAGAGAGCTTCTGGGATGCGGTGGTGGCAGTGGGGGAGTGTGTCAGAAGCCAAGTGTCAAGACGAATTACAGTAAAGAATACAGTGATCATAGTGATCATAAGCAACTCAATAGAAGTCTTGCTGTGGAACGGAGGAAAACGTAGAACTGTATTTGAAGAAAAATATGGGTAAAAGAAATGTGACATTTAAGATGAGATCTCAAATATAAATGCCGATTTGGGGGATGTTATAGAAAAAAGTTTAGAGATAGTGAAGACATCAGGAGATAACCATTAGCAGCTTCCAAGAAGACAGGAAAAGAGAGAATCCCTGCATGATGTAACACTCAGTATTTATAATTACAAATGCCTGCTCTCCATCAGATTCTAACCTCTGTGAGGACAGGGGCCACATTTGTGTGATTCATCACTGTCTGGTCAGCAACTACGATAGTGCTGGAACATCAAGAAGCTCAGTGAATAACAGAAGAGAATCCAGGTGTCGGTAGAGCTTGCCTTTGACATGCGGAGGGACACCTTCTCCTTATGAGCCAACATGAAGGAGGACTCGGAGGAGAGAGAGAAATGTGAGGGTTTTCCCAGCTAATAGCTTATTTTCTCTGTGAAATGAAAGAGGAAAAAATGGATGAGGACTTGATAGAGGAAAGGGCTTGAAGAGAACGATGAAAGTTTGGCACTACTCTTATGAAACCAGATTTACAGATAGAGAACCACTGAGGAGGATTAAATGATCATCTGTGATGAAGTTCCAAGTTGTGTCAGGAGTTCATACATGGAGCACACTTCTTGGAGTCAAAACTGCAAGGAAGTCATGAAGACTTCCAGTTGACCCTGAGGGATGAGTGTAGGCCCAAAAGAAGGAACAGGGTTATAGGATTTGGGGAGCAGCTCAGGCAGAGGTGCAATGAAAGAACTTGGCCTATTGGATTCTACAGAAATAGCAGCCCAATGGAGCCCAAACTCCACTCAGTTATTGAAATCAGGGAATAGGGGAGGATGGGTGAGAGAGAAGCAAGTGCGTTCTTGGCTATTTAAAAAGATGCCCATTGTACCATGTTGCCTTAATAAAGTCTCCCAGCTTTTTGCCAAACTCTTTCTGTTTTAGGTTCAGGTCATTTTTCTATTCTCTTCTCTGTCATCCATCACTTTCCCAGAAACTCTCTCTCCCTTATTGAGAACTTTGGCTCAGGTTATCACCAGGAGGAATTTTCTTTGGTGACTTCTGTGCAAAAGATGTAAAGGTCTTTGGTCTCTCCACCTCCTGGGACTTTCAGCTTCACTTCATTATCCCAGTCCATACCAATTGTTACACCTTCAGCCCTGCCAATTGTTTAAAATTTTTAAATTTCAACATCCCAGATGTTTAATGTCACCTTAATGCAAACCAACCAACATAATTGAAATAAAAAATAAAAATCTTCCCATATTAGATTATATAATTTAATGAATGCTTTAATTTGCCCTTGATATCATCTACTCCTTGTCCATATGCGACATCAATTTTATATATTTGCAATATTAATAGAGTTCTGCAAGTCATATCTTGTCATTAAGTATTGGTAAGAGTTTTTTTTGTTTGTTTGTTTGTTTTTGTTTTGAGACAGACTCTCTCTCTGTCACACAGGCTGGAGTGCAGTTGTGCGATCTTGGCTCACTGCAACCTCTGCCTCCCGGCTTCAAACGATTCTCATGCCTCAGCCTCTCCAGTAGCTGGGATTTTAGGCGCAGACCATGCCTGGCTAATTCTTGTATTTTAAACAAATATACATTTGAGATTTATTATTTTTACAAAATTATAATTATACTATATATACCTCTTTGCAAATTAACAACATATTAGGGGTATCTCTCCAGGTCAATTGATATAAATCTAACTAATTTTAAAAAGGAGTTGCATAATATCTCATAGAGTGAAAGTATCACAATTGATTCAATATTCCCCTATTGATATGTATAAGTTATTTCTTCTTTTTATTTTAGATTAGACAAAAATTACAATAAATACTCTTAATTACATATTTTTTCATATGTGTACTTTTATTTCCATAAGATCAATTTCAGGAAGAAAGATTTCTATATTAAAAATTTATGTATTTTTAATTTTATTAAATATCTCCAGATTACATATTTAAAAGATTATTATTTTCTCTGGCAACAAATTTTCTTCCACATCATTATCCATTATCAGTCAATGGATAATCTAGTCCTTTGAATTATTTGCTTATTGGGTGGATAATATTGTATTTGTATCAATGAAATACACTCAGCTCGGTGAAACAGATAATCCAACTAAAAGGAGATTAAGCATTGATGATCTATTATTTCACATAGTATAGGCCCAGAGGAAGTGTGGTTCCAGAGTGGGTCAGTTTAGTATCTCAAAGAGGTTGTTAAGTATGGGGGTGCAAACTAAGTATGTACTCATCATCCTCAGGGCTTTGGCAATGCCTGTCCTCATGGCTGCAATGACTGGAGCCTTTCTAGGGACCACAAAAGTAAATGTTCACTGAAGAAGAGGATTTCTTTCCTTTCATATGGCTCCATATATTAGATGAAAAACATGTCTGGGAACCTCGGCAGGAGACTTCCCCTGGGTTATCATTGGCTGGGGTTCAGTCACATTGCCATGCCGAAGCTGAAGAGGGGGATTAGATCACCATGGATGGTTGGCTTATACCAGTCATTCTCAGTATCACTTCTAAACTAACAGCTTTAGCATCACTTAGAAACTTGTTAAAACTGCAAATTCTCAAGCCTCACTCAAGATCAAGTGAGTGAGAAATGCCAGGAGGGGAGCCCAGCAATTTGTGTTTGAAGAAACCTTCCAAGTGATTCCAATGCACACTAAAGTTCCAGAGCACTGGCTTAGCCAATCATGATTTGACCCTGAGGGCTGAAGAGGGAATCAACCTTGCTGATTTCATGAACAAAGAAAAGGGCACCTGAGCAAAATTGAATCTCTGCTAGAAAAAAAAAAATGATCAGATGAGAGGTCTCACTGTTGAGTAAGCCCCACCGACGTCTTCCACATAATTCAATGCTCTTTAGCTTGGATTTCCCTGACTAATCTCACAACAACCTTCATATCCACTTATTTCACTCCTATATAGCTGTTACACAGCTGCTCCCTATTTTATTGAAACTTCATTTCCCATGACTCTTCTTTTTCTCTATCAGTCCTCTCTTAATCAATTTCTTTTTAACTAGGCTATCCCCCATTGTACATCACTCAACTACTTGACCAGCACACCAAATCTCCAGATTATTCACCATCTTCCATCAATATGCCTTAAATACTACCTCAATCATATAATTTGCCATTTATGCAGCTGCTGAGAACTGCCAAAGAGAACTGCTCAAATGTAAAGGATTAGAGGTATTATTATTATTTAATATTCATCTGTTACCTCAAATACTTCTTAAAGATCTTCCTACCTTGGCTCTCTCTAATCTCCTGTGATGAGCATTCATATTCCTCATTACTTACATCTTAATTGCTGCCATACTACTGTTCCCTTTCAGAAAATAGCCTTACTTACCATCTTCTTGAAAAAATAGATCATTATTACATGTCTCCAACTTCCTTCAAGAAACTCACCTTTCCTGCCTCCAACCTTGCTTTGCTCTTTATAGAACACACACCCATATACAAGTGCTACGTACCTACAAAGATATCCTCATCCCATCCTATCTTTACTTTCTTCCTTTCTCTGTGAAGGATACTTTTTCTCCCACCTTCTTAGAGCTCATGCCTACATTTGTTTTTGATTCATTGATTTCCACCTATGTTCATTTCTTATTGTTGCTGTAACAAATCACCACAAATTCAGGGCCCTAAAACAATACAGATTTATTCTCTAACCATTCTGGAGGTAGAGGTCCAAAATCAGTTTGCGTTGGCTGAAGGCAAGGTGTTGGTGAGGCTGGTTACTTCTGGGGGCTTTATTTTTTCTTTTCTTTTATAAGAATTCTTGTGATTATATTGGGCCAATCCAGCTAATCCAGGAAAATCTCTTCATGGCAAAATCCTTAACTTAATCACACCTGCAAATTCCCTTGTACCACGGAAGGTAACATGTTCTCAGGTTCTGGGGATCAGGACATGGACATCTTTGCACTCTTCTGTCTACTACACTGGCTTTCTAGATTTTTGCTACATAGAGTCCCTTCTGTTCTGCATCCTCAACATTCCCTTCTCTGCTGGATTCTTCTTTTTAGCCTGTAAACCTGCTTAAATTTCTCTCATCTTAAAAAATATTTTCTGGTTGGGCACAGTGGCTCAGGCCTGTAATCCCAGCACTTTGGGAGGCTGAGGTCAGCAGATCACCTGAAATTAGGAGTTCAAGACCAGCCTGGCCAAGATGGTGAAACCCTGTCTGTACTAAAAATACAAAAATTAGCCAGGTACAGTGGCAGGTGCCTGCAATCCCAGCTACTCTGGAGGCTGAGGCAGGAGAATTGCTTGAACCTGGGAGGTGGAGGTTGCAATGAGCCAAGATCGTGCCACTGCACTTCAGTGTGGGTGATGGAGCAAGACTTAGTCTCAAAAAAAAAAAAAAAATATATATATATATATATATATATATATATATATTCAGCCAGGCTTGGCAGCATGTGCCTGTAATCTCAGCTACTTGGGAGGCTGAGGCAGGAGAATCACTTGAACCTAGGAGGCAGAGGTTGCAGTGAGCCAAGTTCACACCACTGCACTCCAGCTTGGGCAACAGAGCAAGACTTCATCTCAAAAAAAATAAAGAAATTCCATTCTGCAGTTTTCTTATCTTCTGCCTTATTTCTCCCATGCCTTTCATAGTTAAACTCCTTAAATTTGGCTTCTTTAGCTATTGTCTCCACCTCTTCACTCTCAAATTGCCCCACAATTCAGTGAATGATTTCTCTACCCACCATTCCACCAACAGAGTTCTTTCTCAAATTGATTACAAACATCTTTTAATTGTCATCTTCTAGTGAGATTTTTCCAATTCTTATGTGACATCTTTGCAGCATTTGACGTTGTTTCTGCCATTTTCTCATCCCTTGGTATCAGAATAGCAAATAGCACTTTCTTGACCTTTCCCCCATCATCCCCATCATATCATTCTAAAATCTACACTGTGGACTCCTCCTTAACACTATGACCCAACACTGGTGTTATTTAGGTATCATTATTGACCCTCATTTCATTTTACTATGATGATCTATTTGGATTATCTAATTTACTCCCTAATTCTATCTATTGTCTATAAAAAGATCTCCAAATTTTTGACTTCCGCTAAATATCTATCCAATTGCCTGCTGGGAATCTCCACCTGTGTGACCTGTTGGCATCTTAAACTGAGCATATCTGAAACCAAAGCCAAAGCTGCCTTTCTCCTTCCTCTATTTCCTTGCTCAGTTATTGGCATCCTGGTCACCTAAATTGAGAGAGAAAATCATCCTTAAACCCTCCCTCTTACTCCCTGAATTTAACTGCCTCTATATTGGATATAATGGTGGATATTCGCTTGTCAATATCTATTACAATCTCTTTCTACTGTGCTTTCTTGTACTCAGAAAACGTGCAAACTAAACAATGACGTTTCTCAGATGCCTCTGAAGCTAGATCTGATTGTGATGTAGATTCCACTAACCAGATACATTTACGTGAGGCGTGGTTCAGAACTGAGCTTAGAAAGGCGAAAAGCAGGAAACAAGGCATCCACTTTGCTGGTGAACCTTAAAACAGACAACTTGGTTGTTCCAGAAGCTTCCCAATTGATCAAGTGGTTTTTATGCTCACGACAAAAAAAGCGACTCCCTTGGCAGCCCAGTTCTGTTGTGTGACATTGGGAATTATTTCTAGAAATTCAGACCAGAATCTGATTCTTTAGACCTTCCAAACATTATTTTAGCCATGTATACTCTATTTATAAAAATTCTTTCTGCTTAATCTGGCCAGAACAGTAGATTTTGTTCTCTGCAACTGAACCTTAAGATATTGAGCTGCAAAATTGTGTGGGTGTTTATTCCTAGAAATATACTAAAATGCTTCATGTCTGTCCATTGCCTTAGTTCAGGCTCTTAATGTTTCTTGTCTGGGCAATTGCAATGACCTTCTAATTGCAAAAACTAATCACATCTCCCTGCATGCATAAACTTCTTCAAATATACTTCATCCACAAGGGTTAAACCCCAGAGTCTTTATTATGACAGGCGAATTCTTTACTTCCCTGCCCCTGTCCATCTGTTCCACCTCACTTCCCACCAAGCTTCTATGCTCCTCTCATGTTCCAACCATCAGGCTCCAAGCGCAGCTCATCAGCTTGTGGCTGTGTGATTCCTCCTCTATGTTCCACCTTGCAGTTACCTGTGGTGCTTTCCAGGTCCAGCTGCAACATTTTCTTTTCTGTAAAACCTTCCTTAACTCATCCTGGCCAAGATGAACCTCCTCTATCTGTGTACTGCACTATTGTTTATCTGCTTTTCTGTCTGTCTTCTTGAGCCTTCATTTAATCCAAATACCACGTATAATCATGCACTGTGTCATGTTTCAGTCAATAACAGACTGCATGTACTACAGTGGTCCCATAAGATTATAATGTATCTTCATTGTACCTTTTCTATGTTTAGATACACAAATACCGCTGTGTTTCAATTGCCTATAGTATTCAGTACACTCACATGTACAGGTCTGTAGCCTAGGAGCAATAGGCTACAGCATATGGCCTAGGTGTGTAGTAGACTATCCTGTCTAGGTTTGTGTAAACACACTCTATGATGTTTGTAGAATGAAAACATTGCCTAAGGATGCATTTCTCCGAGTTACATTGCTGCTGTTAAGTGACACATGACTGTATGCCATCTCTGCATTCCTGTGCCCACTCAGGACATAGTGCGTATGGTAGCTATGCCCTCAGTAAACGTTTGAATGATACAAAGATCACCCAGAGAAAACAGAAGAAACAGGAGAGTGAAATTTAGTCTTCACTGTCAACAAATAGTTAACAAATGTCTACTAAGATAGATTCTAGGGATAGGGTGGTAAAAAAAAAAATCTTCCTTGGAATGTATAGTCTATTTGGGAAGAATGTTAAAAAAAGCAAATAACAAAATATATACAAAATAAGGACAATTGGTAGTAAATGCCCTGAATGAAACAAACAACGGGCTAAAGAAGAGCTGAAACTCTGGAATTTCTGCAGGAAATTTCAGCTTAGAAGGGACAAAATCAAGCCTGAATGCATCCAAAGGGAAAGGTCGGTAGAATTAGACCCTTCGTAAGATTCCTTGCTGAGTGTTCCCATCTTTGCCTTATTCCTCTACTCTTAGGCTCATGGTTCTTGCAGAGTGCATCCATTCTCCAGTACGTCATCTCCTTTTTGTAAACCCCTCTCCTCTCTTCAGAATCAAGTTCCCTCCACGATTCCCCAAGCCTGAATCACGTAGTCTTATAGTAAGGCCTTTGGGGTTTCTGTAGGACACGCCAGCATAGGAGCAAGTTACATACCGACCTTTTTAGAGTTCCATATCAGTGTGGGTCATACTCATGCTTCTTAACTCTCCAGAGGCTTAACAGATGTCTGTTGGATGGTTCTCTCACCTCCTCCCTCTCTCTCTGTCTTTCACACAAGTGTACAAACACACACACACACATTCACTTTCATATATGCCAATGGTAAATACGAATTCTTAGATTTTAAACCAAATAAAGGAACATCCTCCTCAAATGCCTGTAATTTGCAAGTTTGTCTCCCTCTCTCTCTCCATGGAGTTAATTCTTACCATTGTCATGGGGCCTCTTCTGTGTCCCCGGTATGTGCTTCATGCTGGGAACACAGAAACAAGGACCAAAAGTTCTATTTCACACATTGATTGCCTCGTGAGAGTCTTACCAACCTCAAAAATATCTTTTGCATCTCCAGCCTTTTCTCTCCGTCTCTACTCCCTTGAGTCTTCACTGCTTTCCTGGTACAGTTTTCTCTGGCTGCCCTGAGCTTGTGGCTGTCTCAGTTTTTCTAGCACTTGTTACAATAGACCTTATGTTATTATTAACGTCTACTTTTCCACTAGACTATAAGATCTGTAAGGGATGGGATCCAGGTTTGCTTCCCTGTACCTAATATAATGCTTCTTAGATAATAGGTGCTCAATAAAATTTTTTTGAGTAAACATCTCTTTGTTTTGAGACAGAGTCTCGCTCTGTCACCAGGCTGGAGTGTAGTGGCACAATCTCGGCTCACTACAACCTCCGCCTCCTGGATTCAAGCAATTCTCCTGCCTCAGCCGGGACTACAGGTATGTGCCAGTACGCCTGGCTAATTTTTGTATTTTTAGTAGAAACGGGATTTCACCATGTTGGCCAGGATGGTCTTGATCTCTTGCCCTCGTGATCCACCCAGCTTGACCTCCCAAAGTGCTGAGATTACAGGTGTGAGCAACCGCGACCGGCCTAAACATCTCTTAAGCTCAGAAAAGACCCTGAAATGACATTGAGTGACTTTCCAAACTCCCATTAAATATTAGAGATAGGTATGAGCCACTTCTTTTGCTGTTGGGGAAATTGAAGTTCCAAGAAGAGGACTTCATTTGTATAGTCTTTTTCCTTTCAAAGCTCTTTTGTGTGTCAAAGAAATTTTGCACAGTAAGGAATGATCTCTGCGTAAATGACTGTCATTTATTATGCTATCCCTGAGGCAGAGTTGTGAAATAACTTGTATTGAATAACTCCACTTCACAGATGCAGAAACTGAGAGAAACAGAGCATTAGTCTTGGACCTAGGGCCTACCAACCACTCAAGCTTCAGCCACCCAGGATTCAGTTTTTTATAACCAAGCACTGTAAGAACTTGGTGAATTATCTTTCCATTGATGATGTTTTTCTCTAGGTTTCCTACCTATGGCTACAAGAGCACAAGGGGAGGAGTCAGAGTACCTGGGTTTGAGGTTTGGCTCCACTACAATTAGCTGTGGATTAGTTCCAAGTCCCAAAGTCATGATACTTGTTATGTCAGCTTCTTGGATCAAATGAGCTGATACATGCCTGAATTCTACAGTCTGTTTGAGCTGTGTGTGTAGTACCATTTCCATTTTTTCCCTAGGCCTTATACATCACTTATGGTAAATACTGTGTCTTCTGGCTTTGCAACACCAAATTTGAATGGTTAATTTGCTAAAAGACACTGTATGAGTTCTAAATACATAATAAACTAATAAAAATATATAAATAAATAATACTAAAATAAATCCAGGAACAAAAAAAAATAAACCAAACAGCAAATGTGATTCATCTATTCCAAATCTCTTAACAGTAGAAAAAGAAGTCTCAGCATTTTGGTAGCTTCGTTTTTTAAAAAAATTACTCCAAACATAAAATAAATATAGCGGTCTAAACACACAGCTAAAGAAATCCATGATAACAACTCCAATTCATTTGCACGAAAAATAACAAACTCTTTTGGCTTTTAGTTATATAGATCTATGTGTGGTTACTCATTCCTTAAAATAGGATCTGTAAATCAAGTTGCTGACCTGTGAGTGGTGGCTGGAGTCCATTTTCAGTTTCATTTCACTTCGTATTATCCTCAATTATGGCTTAATAAATTGATAATACCAAATTAGTGCTTTCTTTGAGATTTGAAAAACCCCAGACACCACAGCGTTTAAGAAAAATTCCTGTAACCTACTGCATCATGTCTCATCCAGTCGCAGATACAGAGTCCTGTCCTAACTCGGAAACTCTCCTCCACCACTATCTGCAGAGGAGAAGAAGTATTTAAGCTGAATACATCCAAGTTGATGTGGATAAAAAGTTAAGGAACTTTTCCTAAAGGTAAGGCACTCATCCTGCTCTCCTGTTTGCTAACATCATCATGCAAAACCCAGTGAGTTTTCAAAGGTTAAGGACAAGCCACTGTTTCTTCGTGAGGCAGGGAAACCTGCACTGTGGCCACATCACCAAATTCAATGGCGTGTCCCAAGGCAACGCCTGTCCTTTCAGGCTGAAAGCTTCATTTGTCTTCAGTTCTGCCGAGATCCCACAGACAGAGCTGCTTTGACAGCCTCCCACTCTCTGAGGGGTCACCTGTCGCCTTGCCCAGGTCAAGGGAGGTCAGCTTCTCAACGGGAATTTTTTAAAAAAGGAGGCAGGCACGGGTCTGTCCATAAAAGGACCTCTTTGAGGTTGGTGGAAAAAAAAATGCAATGCGTTTTGTGTTCCCAGTTAGACCCTCTGGAACGAGGCCGCCTGAGAACAGGCCTGTGAACAGTTCCTACTGGAGGACAGCCAACAGAGGCCACCCAGACGTTTTTCACAGGACCTCTAGCTGCCTCTGCTAACCCAGAGGCAGAGAAATTAGTGTCAGGGCGGCCACCTCCTGCCCCCATCTCCCCACCCCCACCCCTGGGCGGCTGCTGAGCCGCACAGGACTTTACTGAACCAGCTGCCTCCTGACAGGATAAAGCAATTTAGGGTCAAGGACAGGAAATCAGATTTGCACAGACAAGCAGGATGAAAAACTGCCATTCGCTGATGGCCATATGGAGCCTTCACTCTTCTTTTCCTCCCTTCTCTTCCACTGAAAAGCAAGCCACACACCAGCTCTCCCACACAACAACCCTTTCACTCAATATACCTGCTGGAAGAGAGTTTAGCCACATTTTGACACAAGTAGCAGGCCCATATGTAGTTACTGTGAATGTTTCTTCTGTCCCTTTTCCTCCTTTCCTTCCCTCTCGGGGCCTCGGGCACATCCAGCGGGCGCCTTGTGCCGGGCTTGTGCAATGTGTAAAGGCAGGGGCAAGGGCAGCCGTGGGCAGTGCTCAGCCGTGGGAAGGAGCCTTGTGAGGAGCCGCCTCCTCTTTTCTAGCAAAGAGAAAAGAGCTGCCTGTTCTCTGGCCTTCCTCCCCAGGAATCAAAGAGCCTCCCCACACAGGGCATCCACCTCTGAACAGCCCGCCTGCCTGATAGTCCACCTGAAAACTAAGTGTGCCTTCCCTCCTCTTCCTCCCACCCCCACCCCCATTCCTCCGTCCACTGTGACAAACCTGAATGTGCTCCCGAATTTTATGCTTCCTTCTTTGGGCTCATGCTTTGTATCTGTCTCCACAAGACAAAAATGTTAATTTGCTTTTTCCAAAGCCAGCTCAGATATCCCCTTCTGTATGAAGCCTCCTGATGCATTCAGATATTCCCTCCTCCTACAATCTGTATGTACAACTACTACTGATTTGTCGTTCTTTAGCTATCACTGGGGAAGTGTGAATTTTTAGGCTCATCTCCAAGCGCTGCAGCATAGCCACTTCATCAGTGCTTCTAAACTGACGCCGCTTATGACTAAACCCAGGCATTTTTTTGGGATGGCTGGACAACACTGAACCTAACAATCACATGGGTTGAAGATCATAAGTTTGGCTTCATTTGAGCAGTACCCTAACAAGCCCTTTAGCTGGCCAGTCCCAACTCTTCATTACCAACAGGCAGCACAGTTGAAGATGAACTGACTCATTATCATCTGGGAGTACAGATTTGGGAGCCTGGCATCTAGAGACAAACCTATCCAAGAAAATTCAGGAGGGAAACAAAAGAACTCCAGCATCGTCCCCTTACATGGCCTTTTGTGGCACCAAGCCCTTATTCAATTCGGTGTGTGTTCTTTTGGAATCTGTATATATTCTTATATTTGCTTCTTTAAGCCTGAAGCAATCTTGCCTCCCTCAGCTCTCTCGTTCATCAGAGGCTGACGGCTGCCAGTTACTGTTTAGTTGCTTGTAGGATGCTATTTGAACGAACCACATCTGAGGATGCTCATGCTGGTAAAGTATCTTCTTAGTTGAATAATGCAAGACAGCACATTTAGGGAGGTGGAAGGCATACAGTGGCAGTTCAGAAGGAAGACAAAGAGGAAACAGACCGCTGACTCTGGTGGGAACCCGGGTGGTGTGTGGTGTCCCTCACATAGAGAAAGAGATCCTAGCAAATTACCACAGTGCTAAACAGACGGCCATGACAGACACAATGGAACCATGTCCCTCCTTTGTCCAACAATTAAGAGAAAAATTATATTTGCTTTTGCTGTTTTCAGTCAGGAGCATTAAAAGTATGTTTAGTTTCCCCCTTAAGATGCATTCTAAAAATTTCTCAGGTGAAGAGTATGGAGGATATATGCTACCATGGAGCTGCAGCCACTGTCTCAAGCTGTTCAGGTTTCTTTTTGGGAATTGTTTCCCCTTATGCTCCTACTGGCTAATTCCTCCAACTTGTCTTAGGCCACTGGAAGTCTCTGAGTTGCTCAACAACTGTTTCTCCTTTTAAATTCCAGTTCCTTCTCAGCAAGCTTATCACCTGTAAAGCAGGGCTCCATGAAGCTCTTCAGAGCTTGCCAACTCTGCTTCTGGGGAATTGCTAAGGAATGGATTATAGCTCTCCCACTTTGCTGTCCCTGGTCATTCATTTGATCATATGCGGTTCCATGACATCACCAAGTGAGCATGTCACATGCCTGGTTTGTGCAAATTCCCTTACCAGTTGGCTGGCATTGTTTTGATGGAAAAACAAGAAAAAAGAAAGGGTAAGGGCACACTTCAACTGTTAGGTACTGCAAAGATCTTAAATATTTTACAAAAACACACTGAAGACACCAAGTACTTCTTAGACTATTGAATAAGTTGTAAGAAACTGAGCTTGTTTCCTAAGCCCCTCTCTGCTCTTTTCCCTGAGATACCTCAGTTCTGAACTTGGGATCAGGCTGGAGATTAGGAAACTTCAAAGGCTACTTATACAAAACACATACAATGTGCTTAGGTTCTGCTGTAGAAGACAATACTCTTTCCAACTTATAAGTAAAAGTCCCCAAAAAACTTTTTATGAATGCAAGGATACCAATCTCTTATAATAATGAGAAATCATCTTTGGAAAACTTTAAGTTATGGCTTTGACAAACAAAGCACACATATATTAGACCTATAGTATAGTGTCCCCCTGGCAATCCACAGGAAGTACAGTCTGCATGAAGAGACAAATGGATGCAGAGCTCCTCTCAAATGATTAAGATGGAAATGTATAATTTATTTCTCAAAACAAAGCTTTGTGTCAAAGAAACAAAAAACAAAAAAACTCTGGGGTGGCCTTCTTGATTCCCAAAAGGCTCAAGATGACTTTGGAACATAGTAAAACCTAGAAGAAAGGAAACTAAATAAAATCTGCAGGATCATTACATGGTAGGAAGTCAATTTAAAACTAGAAATTTTAGAGCTGTGACCTCTGGCCATCTCAGATTCCACCCTTTGTCTTCGAGACCCTGAGTCTTGTCCCATGTAACAGTTTGTCTCTGAGGAGTCTTGGTGACACTAATCCATTTATGTATCTAATTTATTCAAGAAATGTTTGCTTGGGCATTCACTATTTCAGCACACAATGGTAAGTATTGTCGGATTTACAAAGAGTAATAATCATAGAGAAGATACACCGAGTGACTACTAATCACTATAGTAAGTGTTTTATATGCATTTCTCACTTTATTCCTCAGAATCCCACACTATGAAGTAGGTATTATTGTTATTATTAGAGTATTTCATCCTATAGGTGAGAAAACTGACACTTGGATTGGCCAACTTACCAAGGACGTTAATCTATTAAGGGGTTCTCTGGAATCCAAGTCCAGATAATCTGACTCCAAAGCTCATGTTTTAACTGCTACCCAACACTCAACAAGGACTTAACCAGCCCTGAGGTACTTACACATTAGTGGAGGAGGGAAAACGCATAAGCTTGTAGAGACACCACCAGGCTCTGTGCTGTAGAACAGGAGCCTGGAGTATCCTGGAGCTGGGCCATATGAGAGTGAAATCACCCATGGCTGAGATAACCATAGGTAGCTTGTGAGGGAGGCAGAATTTGAGCTATACCTTGAAGGGTAGATAAGATTTTATAATTGTATCACTATCTCAATCTAAACCTGAATAAAACAAAACAATTTGTAATTGTCCTACTCTTGCTCATGCCCTAGTCATGGAGTCATTTTTTAGCTCAATACTACCTTTTACTAAGTCTTTGCCAAAACATTTGAAAAAACTACTGAATTTATCTCCCCTTCTATTCCTACAACTGCCACATTAATTCAAAGCCTCATGTCTTCATCCTTTTTGTGCTGCTATAACGGAGTACCACAGACTGGGTAATTTACACAGAAAATAAATGTCCTCACAGTTCTGGAGGCTGGGAAGTCCAAGACTGAGGGGCTGGCATCTGCTGAGGGCCTTACTACAATGTTCTTAGCAAGTTAGGAGCACTGTTGTAAGGGATATAGGAATTCCCTGTCCCTGTCCACTTGAAGGAATTAAACAAAGCATTTTATTAAAAGAAAAGTGGAAACATTTTCATTTTAGATATCTAATTTCTCAGTTTTTCAATCACATTTTATTTGACTTTTGGACAACTGACATGCTGAAGCCAAGAATCATTTTAGCACTCTGGTCCCATGAGTTTGGAGATGGAGGTTTGGGAATACATTTTTAAAGAAATTTATTTTGTGTATAAATGCTGATCTGGCACATGATAATCATTTTCTATTATCAAGTAAATGCTATCACTTTTTATTAATGTTCTTTTGGTTAACACTGAACATTTGTACATTGAAATTAGTATTCTATTAAGTCAGGAGGGTGAAAAAATAATTCCAGAAGAACTGAAAATAAAGCAACATGACATTTTGTGAAGTTGTCACCAAGGAGTTTCCATAAAGAAGTAACAGGTAACATGCAAACATGGAAAAGTCAAATACATGTTCCATAGCAGTGGTCTCTAACCTATATGGCACCCAGGACCAGTTCTGTGGAAGGCATTTTTTCCACGGACTGGGGTAGGCGGGAGATGTTTTTAGGTTGATTCAAGTGCATTACATTTATCATTAGATTCTCATAAGGCACACACAACCTAGATCCCCCACATGCACAGTTCACAATAGGATTTACACTCCTATGAGAAACTAATGCTGCTGCTGATCTGACAGGAGTGGAGCTCAGGCAATAATGCTTGCTCACCTCCTGCTGTGTGGCCCAGTTCCTAACAGTACTGCTCTGTGGCCCAGGGGTTGGGGACCCCCGTTTTATAGGGTTTTTCTCCTAAAAATGGCTTACATAAGACTCTCCTGAAACTTAAAAAAGGCAGATAGAAATCATAATCGTTGAAAAAGAAATTCTGAATTAGGAAGTAGTAGTAGGGTAACTGAACAAGGTCTAATCAGCCATCTTTTTCATGAACACTAAGCACTGACTAGAAAGTTTAAGAATGAAAGATCCTCTTAGTCCTCGGGGTCTTCCTGGCTCCTCCTACATCCTGCTGACTCCTCCATAAGATGTCCATCCCTTCCCTTTTACCCTTTCCATTATTTCTCTCAGACCCTGGCCCTTCCCACCATCATACCCCTCAACATACAATATGTTCACAAATGCTAAACTCACCTAGTACCACACGCACAGGGAATTGGAATTTGGGTTTTCTAGCACTCCCTGTTCTTGTTGTTTCACGTCCTTTCAGAGCCCCAGAAGTCACGGAATTCAGTCCAGACTCCATTCCCCCAAAATGCCAATGACAGCAAAGGCTTCCAGTTCCCCGGGTCAGCTTCCCCACCTCTCTAGGGAACCACGGCAGGCTCTGAATCCGCACCCTGGAGACTTAGAGGGAGACACCCAATCCTTCACTCTCAATTCCTTGTTTTGCTGACTAGGAACTCTCACTAGAAAGTGGTTAAAAGTTCCAGGCTTCCTAGGGGCATATGGTAATTTTGCTTCCCATCCTCACCTACCAGATTTCTGCCATCTCAGTGTTCACTCTTATACTCATATCTTGTAGACCCCAGCCTGTATCCCAGTAAATGTGATATAGGCAACAGCTAGCTCAAGTGAAGAAAAGATGAATTTACTGACAAAGAGTGGGCCATGACACCCAGTGGGGCCAAGAATGTGGAAATAGAACACAAGAAAGATAGTAAAAAAATCAAGGGAATAAAGGCAAGAATATTTGAGTTTGGCTTTAAACAACTGTAAGCATAGACCAGTGTAGAACAGTGCCCCTTTTTGGATTAAGGCAAAATAGTGAACGACTTAGTGAGAAGGGATTTGGGCTCTAGACAGGGGAAGTGTAGGAGACAGATAGGATATAATTATGACGTGATTTTAAAGTTGTGGTCAATGCAAGGTCAACCTAGGATAATTTCCCAAAATGTCCCCAAACCACAGAAGACAACTCTGCAAGCAAGAGAGATACAGTAATAAAACATCATATCAAGGGTGACACTGCTTTGCTCTCGAAGCCCAGAACACAGCAGAGTCTAAATAATAGAAGAAGGGGTTAGATGCTAGAGCT
Organism: Cacajao melanocephalus; assembly: GCA_963573385.1. Lineage (NCBI taxonomy): Eukaryota > Metazoa > Chordata > Mammalia > Primates > Pitheciidae > Cacajao > Cacajao melanocephalus. The sequence goes on along the minus strand of CAUYLG010001886.1, from coordinate 217,657 downwards.
GTAGATCCCAACGGCTGGCTCTGGACAAGAGCTAGACTGGCTACATGGGCTGACCTGGGCAACTTTTAAAAAAAATAGGGCTACCTAGGTTCAATCCCCAGTGATTCCCATTTAGGAGTTCTAGAGTGGTAATCAGGAATCTGCATTTTTAAAAGTGGCTCCTGGCTGATTTGAATGTACAGCCAGAGTTGTAATCTACTGGGCTAGAGGCCGCACATACTGAGTTCAGTGACTAATGCCCCCTGCTAGTTTGTTGACTCTCTCTCAAAATGTCCATAGGGTGAAACAACAAGGAGCAAAGGCTGACAAGTAAGTGTCTGAATGTAAGGATGCTTGTGGTTAGAGCAAGGACAGACTTTCTGAACAGGATGTGGTTAAAGAAGAAATAAGCAGCCCTAGCATTAGCTGAAGAGTTGCAGGGAAAGTGTGAAAATTGCATGAGAAAAGAAAAAAGACCCTCAGAAACAACTGCTAAGAAAACTTCAGACATTAGTGAAAGAACAGCAATAGAGTTAGTGTCATTGAGTCATGCCTTCCTCTCTTTACCACTCTTCTAGATTCTCAACCCAGTTGTCTGAAGTAATGTCTTCCCTACTTCCTCTGCTTTTAACCTTCTTTAATGACACTATGTTTTCTATTTTCAAAATCCACTCACCATTTTCAATCCTCATCCTCACTGGAAGGCAGAGTAATATTTTAAGAGTGCATTGCGGAGCCAGCCTTCCCTGGGCTCAAGTCCTGATGTAGTCCCTTGCTAGTTGCCCTCATTTGGGGAAGTTCCTTGAGATTCAGGCTCATCCTCTGTTGAGCAGTTTAAATTTACTGTGCTGGGCATTTTATGAGTCGTCTCTGCCATTCTTCTCATTTATCCTTCTGCTGCATTTGTCATTGCACTTTTTCCTTGAAACAGTCTTCTTTGTGGTCTCCTCAGCACTGCATTAACTACTCTTAATCCTACTCCTACAGTGCTCTTTCTCAGTATCTTCTCTCTCTCTCTTTTTTTTTTTTTTGGGATGCAGTCTCACTCTGTTGCCCAGGCTGGAGTGCAGTGGCATGATCTCAGCTCACTGCAACCTCCGCCTACCAGATTGAAGCAATTCTCTGCCTCAGCCTCTCCAGTAGCTGGGATTACAGGCACCCACCACCATGCTCGGCTAATTTTTTGTGTCTTTAGTAGAAACGGGGTTTCACCATCTTTGCCAGGCTGGTCTTGAACTCCTGACCTTGTGACCCAGCTGCCTTGGCCTCCCAAAGTGCTTTAATATCTTCTCTTTTTATCTCCTTTCACCTAATTCTGTGTTTTCCCCAAGACAACCAAAATATAACTACTGCTTGAAAGACTGTCCCATTTGCTCCTCTCTTCTAGGCAGTGTTAGGAACTCCTCCCTGCTGACAGCAGTGGCAGCACATATGGACCCATGCTGCATTCTCCATGGAGCCAGCAGGAGCTGGGAACAAGAGGAAGCCCTGCCCACTTCCAAGTTGGAGGCGCAGGAGCTCCGCCCTCCCAGACACATCTGCAGCCACCCAGCTGAGGCTGCTGACCCAGGCATCTCTGCATTCTTGGGGGCCTGGGAAGCCCCCGTCCCTGCAGCTCAGAAGTACCTGCTCCCACTCCCTTGTCTCTCCCCACTCTTGGTGCCAACTCTGATTTCAGAACAAAGTTGTGGGCACTGTCACTACCCAGTTGGGTGTGCACATGCTCAGGGTAATGCTGACATGCCAGCCCCCTGCCACCTCAGCCCCTTCCAGACTTTGGGTGCTGATGAGCATTGCAGGGAGGCCAAGGGGGAGCTAAGGGTGGCTTGACAAGGGGCTGCAGGCATCCCTCAGCATGAACAGCCTGGGCACCATGACACCATGGACACCATGGACGACAGGATAACAGAGTCAGGAAGCAGACAGGCTCCTGTGCAAAAAGGGGTGGGTCCCCAGCAGAACCCCACTTTCAGATCAGGGATGGCTTGAGGCCTGGGAGCTAGGTTGCCAATTCCATAGACCGGAGTAAGAACTTATGGTGCTATTTCTTGGCCTGCCCATGGCTGCTTATGGATCAATCAGCATACACTTACTCCCCTCTGAAGTCCATAAAAACCCTGGACTCAGCCAGACTCAGGCAGATGATGGGATAACCTCCCTGCAGAGAGAAGCTACCCACTGGGGGTCTCCTCTCTGCTGAGAAATGGGCTTACCTGTCTGCAGAGAAAAGCTATCCACTTTGTGTTTCCTCTGGGCTGTTTTGTCACCCTTTAAAGCACCTCTTCACCTTGCTCACCTTCTACTTGTCTGTGTACCTCATTCTTCCTGGACACATGACAAGAACTCAGCACCCACCAAATGATGGGGTTGAAAGAGTTGTAACACAAACGGAACATAAACATGCCCCTTGCTCACCATGTTGCAGGTGCTGAGAAGGATAGAATGGTGTGTGGATTTTGAAAATAGAAAATAGGAAAATAGGAAACGTAGCATCATTAAAGAAGGTTAAAAGCAGAGGAAATAGGGAAGACATTACTGCAGACAACTGGGTTGAGAACCTAGAAGAGTGGTGAAGAGAGGAAAGCATGACTTCCAAACTCCTTACATGCTGGATCAGAAACTGGAAATCCTGATATATACATGGTAGATATTATTTAATAAATTAGTAATAGCATTTTGTCTTTTTTTTCCAGTCTCCTCCATTGAAATGGCAACTCCATGAGGGCAGGAGCATGTTTTATTTTATTTTTACCTTCTACAATTGTTGTCTTATGTATTTCATTTTATTCACTGTTGTGTTCCCTGAACCACACCAGTACCTTGAACTCTTCTCAGTTCTCAACAAGCACAATCCTTCTTTTTGAGTGAATTAAACAATGCCAGCTTTGCTCAATCAATATTTTTTGAGTGAATTAAATAATATCAGCTTTTGTGCTAATCCCAGTTCACCTGCTTTGTTTATGAGCAACCTCATCCAGAAAATAAGAATAGAAATACCTTACTCACAGAGTTGCTGTGGGGTTTAAAGTTGATAATGAGTCAATATTAGGATAAAAGATAAATATGACCTTGAGGAGATATCTGGGTAATGGGAGGCATGTTTCTGAGTCTGTTTGTGATTGGTCTTCATATTGCCTTGTTCATTTCATTTTAATCACAAGTGCTGAAGTAGAGAAAAAAAGGCCATGGGCTCTAGACAGACGTGAATTTACCCTGGGCTCCATGACTTATTAACAGTTTCAAATGGGATAAGATGTGGCAAATCGGTTTTGTTTTGTTTTGTTTTGTTTTGCTGATTTTTTTGTGTGGGTTTTGTTGGTTGCAATTTTTTTTTACAGTTTTCAAAAACCATTTTATTTTAAAATAATTTAGATTTTACAAAAAAAGTTTCAAAGATAGAGACTTCTATATACCCCACCTCCAATTTCCTTTATTATTAACATCTTATATTTTGGTGCATGATATGGTTTGGCTGTGTCCTTACCCAAATCTCATCTTGAATTTCCATATGTTATAGGAGGACCTGTAACAGGAAATTAAATCATGAAGGTCTTTCTTGTGCTGTTTTCAAGATAGTGAATAAGTCTCACAAGATCTGATGGTTTTAAAAAGGAGAATTTCCCTGCACACGCTCTCTTTTTTGTCTGCTGCCATGTGAGATGTGCCTTTCACCTTTTGCCATGATTCTGAGGTTTCTCCAGCCACATGGAACTGTAAATCCAATTAACCACTTTGTTTTTTTAAATTTCTCAGTCTTGGGTATACCTTTATCAGCAATGTGAAAAAAAAACTAATACAGTAAATTGGTACAGGAGAGTGGGGCACTGCTAAAAAGATACCCAAAAAATGTGGAAATAATTTTGGAACTGCGTAGCAGGCAGAGGTTGGAACAGTTTGGAGGTCTCAAAAGAAGAGAGACTTATTGAATGGCTTTGACCAAAATGTTGATAATGATGTGGACAATGAAATCCAGGCTGAGGTGGTCTCAGATAAAGATGAGGAACTTGTTGGGAACTGGAGCAAAGATGACTCTTGTTATGTTTTAGCAAAGAGACTGGTAGCATTTTGCCCCTGCCATAGAGATTTGTGGAACTTTGAACTTGAAAGAGATGATTTAGGGTATCTAGTGGAAAAAATTTCTAAGCAGCAAAGCATTCAAGATGTAACTTGGGTGCTGTTAAAGGCTTTCAGTTTTAAAAGGGAAGCAGTGCATAAAAGTTTGGAACATTTGCAGCCTGACCATGCAACAGAAAAGAAAATCCCATGTTCTGAGGAGAAATTCAAGCCAGCTGCAGAAATTTTCATAAGTAGCAAGCCAAATGTTAATCCCCAAGACCACGGAGAAAGCATCTCCAGGGCATGTCAGAGATCTTCATGGCAGCCCCTCCCATCACAGGCCTGGAGGCCTAGGAGGAAAAAGTGTTATTGTGGACTGGGCCCAGTGTCCCCATGCTGTGTGCAGCTGAGGGACCTAGTACCCTATGTTCCAGCTACTCCAGCTGTGGCTGAAAGAGACCAGTATAGAGCTTGGGCTGTCTTCAGAGGGTGCAAGCCCCAAGCCTTGGAAGCTTCCATGTGATACTGAGCCTGTGAGTACACAGAAGTCAAGAATTAGGGTTTGGGACCTTCCACGTAGATTTCAGAAGATGTGTGGAAATGCCTGGATGCCTAAGCAGAAGTATGCTGCAGGAGTGGGGCTTTCATGGAGAACCTCTGCTAGGGCAGTGTGGAAGAAAAATGTGGGACGGGAGCCCTCACACAGAGTCCCCACTAGGGCACTGCCTAGCAGAGATATGAGAATAGAGCCACCATCATTCAGACCCCAGAATAGTAGATCCATCAATGGCTTGCACTGTGTACCTGGAAAGGCCACAGGCACTCAATGCCAGCCCACGAAAGCAGCCAGGAGGGAGGTGGTACTTTACAAAGCCACCAGGGCAGAGCTGTCCAAGACGATAGGAACCTACCTCTTGCATCAGTGTGACCTGGATGTGAGACATGGAGTCAAAGGAGATCATTTTGCAGCTTTAAGATTTGACTGCCCTGCTGAATTTTGGACTTGCATAAGCTATAGCCACTTTGCTTTGGCCAGTTTCTCCCATTTGGAATGACTGTATTTACCCAATCCCTATGCCCCCATTGTATCAAGAAAGTAACTAACTGGCTTTTGGTTTTACAGGCTCATAGGTGGAAGGGACTTGCCTTGGATGAGACTTTGGAATGTGAACTTTTGAGTTAATCCTGAAATTAGTTAAGATTTTGGGGGACTGTTGGGAAGGCATGATTGGTTTTGAAATGTGAGGACATGAGATTTGGGAGGGGCCAGGGGCAGAATGATATGGTTTGTCTGTGTCCCCACCTGAATCACATCTTGAATTCTCATGTGTGGTGGGAGGGACTTGGTTGCAGGTAATTGAATCATGGGAGCAGGATATTTCCTGTGTTGTTCTCATGATAGTGAATATGTCTCACAAGATCTGATGGTTTTAAAAAGGGGAATTTCCCTGCACAGGATCTCTATTTTTGTCTGCTGCCAGGTGAAATGTGCCTTTCACCTTCTGCCACGATTGTGAGGTCTTCTTCAGCCACGCAGAACTGTAAGTCCAATAAACCACCTTCTTTGTGCCCAGTCTCAAGTATGTCTTTATCAGCAGCATGAAAACAGACTAATACAGTGTATTTGTCATAATCAATGGATTGATATCGATACATTAGTATTAATTAAACTCCATACTTTATTTAGATTTCATTAGTTTTTTTCTTTTTCTCTCTTAGTATTCCATCAGGGATAACATACTACTTTTAGTTATTATATCTCTTCAAGCTCCTTCTTAGGGTTTCCACGTATATGATGACCTTCATCATTTAGAAGAGAAATGGTCATGTGTTATATAGAATGTCCCTCATTTGGAATGTGTCAGGTGTTTTTCTCATAATTAGATTGGGATTATAAGTTTTTGGGAGAAAGCACTAGATCAAGTGCCATCCTCAACAAATCATATTAAAAATGCATGTTATCAACGTGACTTATCACTGGTGATGTTAATGTTGATCACCTGGCTAAGGTAGTGTTTGCCAGTCTTCTCCAATGTATAGTCATTGTTTTCCTTTTTTTTAATACTGTATTCTTTAGAAGCAATTCACCAACCATAGCCATGTTTAAAGAGTGTGGCATGATGTTTCACCTCCTTGAGGGCAGAGTAGCTACACAAATTATTTGGAATTCTTCCATACAGACTTATCTTTTCTCTTCCATTTGTTATTTAATCAATCATGTATTTAGTTTCTAAACCTATGGATACCTATTTTATATTTGGCATTATAATCACAATGCTACTTCATTTATTTTGTTCCATACACTGTTCCATCTATGGCTTTTGAAAGTTCTTTCAGTAAACTCTTGTGTTCCTTTGACATACCTGCTGATATGGTTTGGCTGTGTCCCCACCCAAATATCATTTGAAGTGTCTCTCCCAGAATTCCCATGTGTTGTTGGAAGGGACCCAGGGGGAGGTAATTTAATCATGGCGACAGGTCTTTCCTGTGCTATTCTCAAGATAGTGAATAAGTCTCATGAGGTCTGATAGGTTTATCAGGGGGTTCTGCTTTTTCTTCTTCCTCATTTTTCTCTCGCTGCCACCATGTAATAAATGCCTTTCACTTCCTGCCGTGATTCTGAGGCTTCTCCAGCCATGTGGAACTGTAAGTCCAATTAAACCCCGTTGTTCCCAGTTTTGTGTATGTCTTTTCAGCAGCATGAAAATGAATTAATATACTTGTCTTATTTTGTTTGAGTGCTTCCTTATTTTCTGGCACTACAAGATGATTCAGGTCATCTTGTATATTTCCTTACCAAGTCTTACGACCAGTTATTTCTCCAAAGATCCCAGGTTCATTTTATTTGAGAATAGAGTATCAGAAAACCAAGGTAGGACTGGAGCTCATCCATACTGTAATGTAACTGCCTCTAGGTCCTCTCAGCGGACAGACCTGGGAAAAACTCACTTGTGTGTATATATATATATCTATAATTATTTCCATATTGATCTATCAATATCTCTGTTAAGCTAAATATGAGTTTATAATCATGTCTCCAACCACATGGCTCATTCTAGATTTGAATAGAGTATTTCAAAAGCTTAAATGGTTATAACTACATGAGATTGACAAGAGAAAAACTAGCAGCTATCATGGGCCTCACTGGTCCAGGGGAAAGATTTTGTACTACTATTTTGAGCAGTTCCTGAAGATGGATGGAGGGAGCCAGTTCCTGAGCAGGGTGACGTACTGACTGCATCCAACATGCTGTGGCAGACATTAAATAAATGCCCACTCTAGAGACTGCCATTAAACAAAGAACTAGGATAAATCTAAAATTATGGACCTTATCTTCTCTCCCATTTATTTATTGAACGAATATTTGTTGACAGGTTACTAGGCACAAGACTATGCTCTGGATATGCAATAGTGAACAAAGCAAGTATTCCCTGCCCTTCAGGCACTAGACTATAAATGGGGAGAGACAGACAATAAACAAATATACACACATATAAGTATATGGTTGCAAACCGTGCTGTGGGATATGAAGGAAGAGACTATGAGCAAGATTAAAGGGGGAACTCAGTTTGGACGTGCAGTCTGGTTTCGTGTATTTTGCTTCCCCTGAGAAAAGGGGGAAAGGCTTCAATTTTCACAGAAAGATTTAGATTTGGGCATTTCCTACTATAAAGGATACTAAACGTTAGAGTGCTTTACCAATGAGAAGTAGAGTACATTCCACTATGCCTTTCTGAGGAGGGCTAACTGGCAGAGATGTGTTATTTTATTAATCCTTTTACTACAAATTATTTTCAGTTCTGCATTTCCAGGATGGGGGAGGGACCCAGATGCCACGCTGGTGCCTGGGTTCTTCATGTGGTTTGCCTCAAGAAAACTAAAAAACAAGGTATTTATCCCCAGTGTTTACAGGAATCTCAACTGGTTACATAAAAGAAGAGATGCATTTGCATGCAGCAACATAGAAATAGAAATGACAGTCCTATCTGCTGACCTGGAAACTTTGCCTAATGTCACTTATTACACATACAATATCTTTTGTAAACTCTCTTAACACACTTATTAAATATGTGTATATCTGTGTTTTGAGAAAATCTGGGAAGTGGTTTGACAATTACAGCCCAGAGTTTACACTGTTTACCCCTACATGCTTAGTTCCAGTTTTCAGATTCCCACTGCTGGTGATTAGTACCCCTGTGGACCATCCTGACCACATCTTTGCCTTCTTGATACTTATCTTTCAAACCTAGCAATTCTCAGGCAAATCTTCGCTACCACCATAGTGTTCAGAACCTCCAAACTTAAAGACTTGCCAGGACTCAGCACTAAACAGCTTTGGTTTGTCTCGCTGTGCTGCTGAGAGCTGTGTCTTCTACATCAGGATTGTGCAAACCACATTCCAAAAATTGCCCTCTTCCAGGCTGTATGCAGCATGTACTTGGTTGTAATTTATATGACATTATCTTGTCCTCCATATTTCCCTCTTCTTTTCTTCCCTATCCTATATCAAGCTCGTAATTGTTTACCTACTCTGCCCCTCTGAGTTACATTTCTCCCTGCTTCTAAGCACTGTATTTACTTTTTGGTGGATCAGATTTGAGATGCCATTCACGCTCTCCCTTGTCAGGGCTGTATCTCAATTCCAGGTGTTATTGCCTTCTGATTTTGTTAGGAGGCAGTTTGGTGTAGCTAAGGGCATGGGCTTTACTGACAGACTTCATTAGCTGGAATCCCAACTTGCACTTAAGAGCTGTAAAATCCTTAGGGAAAATTTACCTTCTTTAAGCCTCAAGTTCTCATCTGTTTAATAACAATAATAGTATATATGTCTAAGTCACTGATAACATTAGAATAATATCTGGCATACAGTAAGCCTATATAGATGTTAGTGACCATTATAATCATAACCATGCACTTCCCAGGAGCAATGTGACTCAAGTCTATGAAAGTCCACTCTGAGTCAGACTTCCTATAGTTGAGTCCTAGTACCATCAAGTCCTTGCTGTATATACTGGGCAATTTAATCTCTCTGAGTCTCTGCTTTCCTCCTTTGAAAATATAGATACTAGCTGTACTTTTCTCATATGGTATTTTTAAGGATTCAAATAAGGTAACGAATAAAAGCATGAGGAATGTGCACTGAAGCATGATTTAAAAAAATTTTAAAAAAAAGACCCAAATGGAAATTCTACAACAATGAAATTACTAAAACTGAGGCTGGGTCCAGTGGCTCATGCCTGTAATCCCAGCACTTTGGGAGGCTGAGGCAAGTGGGTCACTTGAGGTCAGGAGCTCAAGACCAGCCTGGCCAACATGTGAAAACCCCATCTCTACTAAAAATACAAAAATTAGCTTGGTGTGGTGATGCGTGCCTGTAATCCCAGCTACTCAGGAGGATGAGGCGGGAGGATCACTTGAATCCGGGAGGCAGAGACTGCAGTGAGCCAAGATGGCACCACTGCACAGCCTGGGTGACAGAGTGAGATGCCATCTGAAAAGATAAAAAAGAAAAAGAAAAAAGAAAAATTTGGAACTCAGTAGATGGTTTAGCAGAAGATTAGATTCAGCAGAAGAGAGAATTCTTGAGCTGCAACATAAGTCACTAGAATACATTCAGATTAGAGCACAATGAGAAAGAAGTATAGAATATACAGAAAAGAGTATTAAAGACATATGAGATTTAGAGAAAAAGTCTAACGTATAGGTATTTGGACCCCTCAAATGAGAAGAAAGAAGATAAAGCAGATGCAATATTTGAATATTTGCCAAATGTTGCATAATTAAATATTCATCAGTTTCCCAAAACTGATGAAAGGCATCAAATTCTCAAGAAGCTCCAGGAATTCCAAGAAAGAGAAATGCTAAGAAATCCATACCTGGCAATCAGAGTAAAACTGCTGAAAATGAAAGACAGAAATTTCAGGAAGTAGCCAGTGAAAATGAGATATATTACCAATAAAAGAGCAACAATAAAATTTCTATTTGACATTTGAACAAAATCATAAAAGCCAAAAGAGAATGGAATTGTATCTTTAAAACGAAGGGCCAACCTGGAATTCTATATTTGAAAAAAAAATCATAAAGTTGGAGAACTTATATTATTGGGATATGAAGTTTATTTTAAAATCAAGGTAATTCAGGTAGTGTAGCTGTTACATAAAAACAGGTGAATAGGTCAATGGGGAAAAATAGCCCAGGAATAGAACAGAAAGTCCAAAAAACAGGCCCACACATACACACTCATTTGATTTATGGCAAAAAGCCTGTTATGGGTTGAATTGTGTCCCCTCAAAAGATACGCTGAAGTCTTGACTCCTGGTACATCAGCGTGTGACCACTTTGGAAACGGGGTGGATTCAGATGCAGTTAGTGAAGACAAGGACATCCAATATGACTGATGTCCTTATGAGAAGAATGACATTTGAGCACAGATACAGGCACATGGGGAGAGAAAATGATATGAAAACAGAGGCAATGATTGAAGTGATGTGACCACAAGCTATGGAACGTCAAATATTGCCAGCAAACCTCCAGGAGTTACAAAGAGACAAGGAAGGATTCTCCACTGCAGGTTTCTGAGGAAGTATGGCCTTGCTGACAACTTGATTTTGGACTTCTAACCTCCAGAACTTTGAAAAAATACATTTCTGTTGTTTTAAACCACACGGTTTGTGGCACTTTGTTACAGCAGGCCTAGAAAATGGATACAATGCCATGGTAAGAAAGTGGGAATAATCATCCTTCAATAAATAGTGACAGGCAAAGTGAATATCCATTTTTTAATGTATCTTCATATCACACTATAGAGGACAAAAGGTTTACTGACAAAAGACAAAATTATATCTTAATATTGACAAGTGAAAATAATCAAATAGTCAATAAACACACGAGAAATACTTAATGTCACTAATTTTTAGAAAAATACAAACTAAGCCACAATGAGATTCTACAGCATATGCCTCAGATTTTAGTTTGGGTAAAATTAAAAATAAGCCTAATAATACCAAGTATGGGGATGAGGGCAGTTGGAACTCTCACACACTGCTGATAGAATTGTAACTGTTACAGCCACCTTGGAAAATGATTAGGTAGTGTCTACTAAAGAAGAACATATACATGTTCCAGTGATCCAGAAACTCCACTCTTAGGTATATACTCAAAAGAAATGCAAAACATAGATACTGAATTACGTGCATCAGAATGTTTATAGCAGTATTATTTCTAACACTTAAAAAAAGATGAAAATAAAAAACTAAAATCTATTTTCCCTACAGTAAAATAGATTTAAAAATTTTGTACAACAAAATTAATGTAAATGAAATACTGCCACCTGAAGCAACAGGGATGAATGTCAAACACATAATGATTAGAGGCCAAGCACAGTAGCTCACGCCTGTAATCCCAGCACTTTTGAAGGCAGAGGCGGATGGATTACCTGAGGTCAGGTGTTTGAGACCAGCCTGGCCAACATGGTGAAACCCTACCTCTACCAAAAATACAAAAATTAGCCTGACACGGTGGTATGTGCCTGTAATCCCAGCAACTTGGGAAACTGAGGCAGGAGAATCATTCAAACCCAGAAGGCAGAGATTGCAGTAAGCCAAGATCATGGAACTGCTTTCTAGCCTGGGGCAACAGGGCGAGACTCCGTCTCAAAAAACAAACAAACAAACAAACAAAAACAATGAATACATAAAACTTAACAGGCAAGTTAGCTTATAATGATGGAAATCAAAACGATGATGACCTTAGGAAGAAGGTTACTGAGCTAAGGGGCACAGGGAGGCTTCTAGGATGCTGGCAATGTTCTATCTCTTGATTCTGTTGGTAATTCTATGTGTGTTCCCTTTATAAAAATCCACTGAGCTGTTTTCTGATTTGCACACTACTTTTTTATATGTCTGTTATTCAAAGATAATGTTTATAAAAATAATACATGGGAATTAATTATCTTCTGCCCTGTAACAAATTATCTGAAAACTTAACTTGAACACATTTATTATCTCGCAGTTTCTATGGGTCAAGAATCCAGGCATGATTTAACTGGGTCCTCAGGCTCTGGGTTTCTCACGAGCTAGGGAAACCGTGAGGGTCAACTAGGAAGGATCTGCTTCCTAGCTCACTCATATGGATCCCCAGAGAGCAAATCTGAGGCTACAATGGTTGTTGGCAGGATTCAGTGTTTTGCAAGTTGCTGAACTGAAGCCTCAGTTCCTCATGAGCTGTTTTTTTTCCCTCCACTCTTTGCCATGGAAGTGTCTCCATATAGCAGGTCAAAACATGGCAACAGAATGTGGCCACAAGAGAGGGTACTAGCAAGATGGAGGTCATGCTCCTTTGTAACTTAATTGTAAAAGTGACATCCCATTGCTTTTGCCATGTTTTATTCATTAGAAGCAAGTCATTAGGTCCAACTCACACGCAAGGGTGAGGATTACACAAAGGCATGGGTGCTAGGAGGCTGGGATCATTGGGAGTCACTTTAGAAGACGACCTACCACAGTACGTTACCACTCGGAGCAAAGAACAACAACGAAACATAAACAAGTATTTATGAGTGGCTGCCTTTCCCTGTACATTTCCCAGTGCACTGGATAAAGTCAGTCAGACAGAACTCCGTGTGAAACAGAAAGGTCTCCATTCCTGCTTTACTTGGGTTGTATAGATGGAGTGACTGTGACTTTTAACTGACCACTGGTCTTCTCCCAAAAGAAATTAAATTATAAAGAGAAAAAAATTATCCCCACATAAAAAGGGCAGAATACTTTGTTTTAATGGGTTTTGAGGAGACTCTGGCCAGTAACAAATGTTCTTACTTATCTCACCACCCACTTGAAAAGCAACTGGCATTTGGGGAAAGAATGATGTTGTCTAGCCTGTTGCAGGAAGCCTCATTTTATTGGAATGCAAGCATTACTGTGGAATAGGGAAGAAGAGAAAGAAAATGGGAAAATGGCCGTCAGCAACTGCTTTTAATGGAAATGGTATGAGGGCCCCTCACTCTCTTCTACACGGTTTGAGTCCATGCTCCCCAGAGACCAAATCTGAGGCTGCAATGAAAATACTTCATTTGAGAAAGCCTGGTCTGCAAGTTCTGTCTTCTTTGATGCCTCTTTGAGGGGGAATGTTTCCATTGTGTGTGGGTTTTTGATATGTAGCTTTGAAGAGAATACTAAATCCTTCCATGAAAAGGTTGAATATTGTGCTCTTTGCTGAGTAAAGAGAGTTGTTGTTTTTGAGTAAGACTGAAATCCCACTCAAAGTTCCCACTTATTCATGATCTGCCACTTCCTCAAGAAGCACATAAATGCACCCTGACTTTTATTTATTTATTTCTTTTCCATGGAAGACATGGCCATTCTATTGTTTCATGAGAACAGAAATGTAAGACTAAAAGAGACTAAAGCATGGAAATGCAGGTAAGATTTTTTGAAGAGTGAGGGAAAAAATTGAGGCAGGGATGAAATGTCATTAGGCTAGAGGCATGATGTACTGAAGTCGGAAATATTGGTGGCTGAAGTCTGCAAAGACCATACTCCATGCTAAACTCTCTCACTCCCAGTGCAAGAAAATCCAGTGGAAATTACAGTATCATGTTAATGCACAGAAATTCAGTTAACTAGATCCTTCAAATAACTGGAATTGTCTGGTACCCAGCACTACTAGGAAAACAGTAAGAAACCAAGTAAGAGCTAGGCTTTGTTTATACAGCATGCTGTATGGCACAGCCCAGCAAAAGGACACTGTTGTTTTGTGTTTCCCAAACTTGGCTGAAAATCAAAATTACCTGCTGAGCTGTTTCCAGCTTAGATTTCTACAACCTCATCTAAAACTGCTATATCAGAATCTCTAGGAATGAGGTGTGTGAGCATCAGTGTTTTGAAAAAAGACATTCAACTGAGAAGTTTAAAGAGTGTTTTAGTAGAGGATACAAACACACTTTTTCAATGTAAAACAAACAGGCTTCCTAGTTACAGTGATAATCTAGGATCATAGACCTCCCACCTGAGAGCCCCAGTAATTGAGGTAATGTAGGAAATTTCAATTGTGCAGATAATTGCCTGAATCCTATTCATTTTATGTACATGAGGTCCAAAGGAAATAGAGTGTCCCCTAATTACCAACCTTTGGCTGAGAACTTCACAATTATTTATATGCCACTGAATAACATTTTGTTATGTTCCTTAAAAGCTCCCTGTTTACTGTTATTTATGAGATACATGTTAGTGCTTAAGGTGTCCCATAAATAGCACAATTAAACCTTCTCTAATTATACTTTCCATACAGTTGTCATCTCTCACTGTCCCATTTTCCAAGACTGTCTCTCTCAATCTTCCACATGTGCCAGGCAATTGAAAATGGAGCAATTTTAACTTTCCTAGAAATATTTGCTTTTCAGCCTTTGGACTTCAATTTCTACTCTTCACAGTGATAACAGTAAAGGGTGGAAATATTTCCTTTCCTCACACATCCCTAGGTACATGGCTGAGGCCCCTTAGCAAAAGCCAGATTCACAAGAGAAAAGCATACAAATTTATTTACTATAAGTTTCCTGTGACACGGGAGCCTTCATAAGAAAATGAATCCCCAAAGAAACAGGGAAACCCGTGTATTGTTTTATGTTAAGTTTGATGAAGAAATGAACAGTAAGGGAGACTTACAACTGGAAAAAGAAGTTATAACCTAATGGTAATAAACTAGGGAGAACTTAGGAAGGTCTGTTTTTTCACATCTTCTCTGTGTCCTTTTGTCTTCAGAGATAAGAATGTTCCTTTCCTCTACTACAGGGAGAGCACCTCTCAAAGGAGAATCTTATGACCTGCTTCAGGAGAGAAGGGCAAGGGGAAGGTGAGGGTGAGTGTGACTTTCCTGCTTCTACTGTCTTCTTAAATGCCAAGGTAATGTGTCCTAAACTCCATCATTGGTTTGCTACCTCCAGGCTTGTGTTTGCTGGGCTGGGCTGGGCTGGAAGAAACTCCTCTCTTTCAAGGGAGTGGTAAGCCACAAGTACATGGGAAGCCTGTTCAGGAAGTCCTCCTTAATACCCATCAGGAAGATCTTCTTTCTGTCTAAACTAGATCACAAATACATTAAGGAAAGCCCATCTCATCTGGTTCTATCAAATAGCACTCATTCTCAAGAACTGCACTTGAATCATTTAAGCATGCGAAAACAGTGTGAACAAAGAAACTTCCTTAAAGTCCTCATTCACATTCATTAACCACCAGATTTCTTCCAGCCAGTAGATTGTATTTTTCAATCAGTCTGAACAAAATGGTATTCTGCATCACTGTTGATTCAAACATGGAGCAGTTTCACACATCAAGCCCGACATGGAAGATGCTTCCACACCAAGCACACATTACCCAGATCAGCTTCTCTTTAATTCAGCATCTGCACCAGCTTCAAAGGTATGGGCTACTTCTGTGCAGCTGCTCAACAAAAAGTAACAGAGGATATAGGTAACAGGCTCCATTCTTTGCAAAGCATTTTAATTAGGGTCCACGTGCCTGATGTGATGGGTAAAGGTGAGGCACTTGGGAGTAGATGGATTTGGAGTCCTCATTTGCCATCTTCTTGCCAGGTATTCAAGGGAAGTAATTTGTTCTCTTTAAATCTTATTTTTATCATTTGTAAAACAGAAGCAATTCATGCACTGATTCTCAGTGTTGTTATGAGAATACAGTTAGAAGAATGTGACACTGTCAAGGATTATCAAAATGTATGGAGTTGTAACTGCCCACTTGTTTGGTTTTCCAAGTATGCTGGTCTATGTTTAGTTCTTGTGACCAAATTGTTTCATTTTTCAAGATTTCCCTAGAAAATAGTTTATGCATGAATCATGGATCAGATGACAGGGTGGGAGGCTGGAGATGTGGAAGTAAAAGTCACCTACCACTTTACTGGATGATTATTTAACAATATGTCATCATTGTGAATCTGTCCTCTATTAATTACATTATTTATCAAATACATATTGAACACTTGCTGTATGCCAGGCACTGTCTTAATTCATGGGAAATGTCAATAATTAGAAATATATGCATAATGTATTGTATTGCATACATATTACGTGGAAGATGGTGAGAAACACAGGTAAGAAACAGCGGGTATTCAGCGCCATTTCACACAGAGAATTGTGGAAGTCTTCTCTGGTAATGTTGTATTGGAGCAGATTTCTGAATAAAAGTGAGAGTCACAGGGCTTTTAGGTAGAAGAGTATTTAAAGCAGAGGAAACAAGTGTGAATGTCTGAGTCAGAGATGTGTTTGGAGCGTTTGGGGAATAGCAAGGACGCCTGGGGCAAGGGGGTGACTTGTAGGGAGAAAGGTCAGAGGAGAAGCTGGGGCCAAGTTGGGCAGGGCCAAATTAAACTTTATAAGGATGTTGATTCTTACTCTAATGAGATGAGAAGCCACTAGGGGATTTTGAGCTGAAGAGTGGCGTGATCTGACTCAACTTGTTGAAAAAACACTCTGGTTGCCGTGTGGGGAATGTTTGGAAGCTGGCAAGTTAGTTAGAAACCACTGTGTAATCTAGGCGAGGGATGATAGTGGCTGAGAACGGGGTGGTGGCGGAGGAGGTGATGAGATGGTGTCAGGCTCTGGATGTCTTTTGAAGGCTTGAAAGGATTTGCTGATAGTCAATAGGCAATGTGAGAGAGAGACAGAGTCAGGGAAAACTCTGAATTTTAGCCAGAGAACTGGAAGTTAGAATTTACAATTTACTAAGATGGAAAGACTGTGGTAAGTAGGTCTTTAAGATAGAGGGAGAAACAGGAGCTCCATTTTGGACATACCGAGTGTGAAGTGCCTGTCTATATCCCCATCAGGGAGAGTGGGCATTTGGATACGTAAGTCCAGGGTTCAGCTGCAGCATCTGAGTTGGATATGGAAACATGAGGTCTTTAGCATCTGGACATGTTTAAAGCAATGGGAGCAGATGAAATCAAGGGAGTAAGGACAGACAGAGAAGAGACGATGTCTGAGCATTTTTCTGTTTCTGTTTCTAAAATTCTATTTTGTTTTTAATAAAAAAAATCTTCAGAGAGCCATTACCATGTACTTAGAGACTCCTCCAACTAGTATAAGACTTCTACCACACTGCCACAAGCCAAGTCCCCAACCTTAGGTCTCTTTCATCCTTACTTGTTAAAGTATGCTCCAAACAGATATGACTGACCATTTTCTGAATCTTACCTTACACTTCCCTGCCTTAACACCATTGTGTGTCTTATTTTTTTCACCAGGACAGACCATTCAAACTTTGATCTATGAGATATCACCATTCTCCCAAGGCCCAGTTGAAATCCTATGTCAGTGGTGGAGCGACTCCTGCTCTAGCACAACCAAGTCTGACCTCTTGCTCGTTCTTAGTAACCACTCTATTCATTTGTACTCATGGCAGGTAGTGCGGGATAGATTACCTGGCACTCACTACAGCCCTATTCTGAGTGGCATTTTTGTACCATAGAAGCTGAAAGACTAAAAAGATCCTTCTCACCTGTAGAGTTCCCACCTATGATCTAGGTTCCTTGAGTGAGTGCTGGGGCTCACCTCAGACTTAGAAGGCAGAAGTGGCCATTGTAAAGTAACATCTATATTCAGGGAGTCTAGATTTTATGGCAGAGGAATTTTATTCCCTGGAGGCACTGTGTAGGGTCCCCAGGATCTTTCTTAGTGCTGCATGGGAGACAGTAGAGGTCACAACAGTGCAGTTTTCACTAGATGGTTTTGCAGTATTCTTGCACATTTCTCCTGGCTGTGCACCATCCCACTTGATTTCCCTGGGCTCTCTAGAAATTCTGTAAGCAACTTAATATTTTTTCATAACCACTTTACTACTCAAAGTCGGCAGATTGGATTCTGATTTTTGCAATTAAACCTCTTGACCAATAAAATATCCTTTTAAATGTAGTATAGCATCTTGCTACTTTTTTTTTTTTGAGACAGAGTTTTGCTCTCATTGCCCAGGCTGGAGTGCAACAGTGCAGTCTCAGCCCACTGCAACCTCCAGCTCCTAGGTTCAAGTGATTCTCCTGCCTCAGCCTCCCAAGTAGCTGGAATTACAGGCATGCATCACCATCCCCGGCTAATTTTGTGTTTATTTTTTTTTCAGTAGAGACAAGGTTTCTCCACGTTAGTCAGGCTGGTCTTGAACCCCCAACCTCAAGTGATACACCTGCCTTGGCCTCCCAAAGTGCTAGGATTACAGGCGTGAGCCACCGTGCCCTCTTTGCTATATAACATGTCTTACTGCATTTTTATTATTTTCTCTACTAGATTGTATAATAACTCTTTTTAAGATAAGTGATAACTATATCAAACTCCCCTCCTTGTTCACAGTACAGCACCTGTATGTGAGGAGCCCCAGCAAAGTCACAGAAATGCTGCAAAGTATTTTAACATAGTGACATCTGTTGAACACTGAACAAACTACTATTATTGAGTCATTTGGGCCTATCTACCTAATAAAGAGTATTGTTTATTCACATTATAAAAAAATTACTGTGCACTCAGTAATCAAGAAAGTTTCATACAACACCTCTGTTCTAGATGTGCAATAGAAATAAATGTATGTCTCATCTGTACTTAGATAAGACTCAGGAAGTATAGTCCTTTGGAGTTCGGACACCAGTTAAGGCAGGAAGGACTGAAAAACAGGACTTTATTTGGACTTAAACTAGGTAGCATCTCAAATTTAGTTTTTAAATTTTGATTAAAAATTATGGGAAATGCCCCAATACCCACTGTATCCAGGGGCTCTCTACATCACTGACTGTGCATCACTAACACTGACTGTCCATCACTAACGCTGACTTTGCATCACTAATGATGACTGTGCATCACTAACACTGTGCATCACTAATGACGACTATGCATCACTAACGCTGACTGCATCACTGACGTTGACTGTGCATCACTGACACTGACTGTGCATCACTAACAATGACTGTGCATCACTAACGACAACTGTGCATCACTAACACTCTTATAGTAGCTTCTCTGAAGTCTTCTTGTCAGTTTCCTCTTTATTTCTCATGCCTCTGCATTGCAGCATTCTATTGGCTAAAAAGAAGCAAATGAACCAACGAGGAGGTCAAATATAGGCAGACAGCCTAGCTAAGGCTATGATGGAGATGAAAGGCTGTATTCTGATTGTTGGCATGCCAGCTTATATCTTCTGCCAAATGATATTTATACAGCTGAGTGGAGTATGCTAGTTTTGTGTTCCTTCTACACAGGAGTCAGAGCCATTTTCTCAAGAGAAGGATCCTAAATGGAATGCATATGTTTTACAATACCCAAATGAGCTTCCCATCCTCAGATCCTTGAGCCCCTAAATACCACTGCTTCAGCTAAGCTGGTAGGTTCCTTTCTGGACAGAACTCTGATTAGAATCCAAATTTTAGATGATTGTACTTCAGAATCAGATTTGAACCATGTTGGGGTTTTGTAGTGTGTGAATCCAATTCATCACGGTTACTGAGGTTTAGGATTCCTCTGAAAGAACTAGAGTTAGTGTGAGGAGACATTTTATCAGACAGTTTTCAACTCTGCCAAGTTTTCCCAAGAGCTCAGTAACTGCGGTCCAAACCTGGGACCTCTTCCACCAAAAGCAGCAATTAGGCAGCTGAAACGCAACCCACCAAGTCAACTTGGATTTGCCTCATGGAAATGTGAGTCAGCATTCTCTGGGGAGCAGTAGCCTGGCCTGTGGGCCACAGTATACAGACAGAGAATGTAAGGCATTGACTTGCAATTTCCATTTTATAGAAAGAAATCAAGTTACAAGCAAGTTGCTCTACTAATCAGAGGGCCCCAAAGAGAAGAATATGTATGGCTGCTCTTCAAGCAGTCATTACAGAGCTCTCTCTCTCTCTTTTTTTTTTTTTTTTTGAGGCAGTCTTGCTCTGTCGCCCAGGTTGAAGTGCAATGGCAATATCTTGGCTCACTGCAACCTCCGCCTCCCAGGTTCAAGCGATTCTCCCTGCCTCAGCCTCCTGAGTAACTGGGATTACAGGTGCCTGCTACCATGCCCAGCTAATTTTTGTATTTTTAGTAGAGACAGGGTTTTGCCATATTGGCCAGGCTGGTCTTGAACCCCTGACCTCAGGTGATCCACATGTCTTGGCCTCCCAAAGTGCTGGGATGACAGGGGTGAGCCTCCGTGCCTGTCCTCTCTCTATATATTTTTAAACACTCAATCTAACTTTCATTTAAAACTGAGAATTGTACTTGGGGCTGGAGCTGAAGAGATGGTGGTGAGAAACACTGGAAATAGATTTTTTATTATAGTTGGAAAGAAATGAGTGTAATCTTATAGTGGCTTTCTCTTGTCTTCAACTTTTACAGAGCTGTGCAGAGCACATGATAACTGAGAACACTGTAGAAGGTAAACCAAATGCTGTCCTTTTCCCTTGAGAACTAACATAGGGCTCACTCTGTGAGAGATAAAACATTCCATTTATAAGTATGCCTCCCTGTGGGAGAGGAAGAACATCAGTGACTCTTTATCAGCTAAGGATGTGGTGAGGACAGAATCTCAAAGAAAAGCAGAACCAAAACACACAAATGTTTGCTTCAGCAACCTTTTTCACCAAAGCAGATATAAAATGTGTGTTGGTGATGTTTGCTGCTTTACTAAGGAGGTAGCCTCTCCTTACTTTGAAACACTGAAAGCAGCCTGACCTAAAATTATAAATAAAATACCGGACATGCCCCAAAGGCCCTTGATAGGTGAGTGATACCAATAATTCAAATGACCTGGCACTTGTTTTAATTTGGGGTCTTTTCATCAGGCCCTGATTTCGTCTGCCGGAGAATTACTCATTTGTTAATGGCGGATTGTTTGAGGGTGGAGAGCATGCTAGATGAGGAGTCATCAGATACAGGTGGCTCATCTGCACTGTCATTAAGGTAGGACATAGGAAGTTCAGTTCAACTCTTGTCAGTAACAAGGCAGGGCAGAATGAAAATGTTTTCTAAAATCATTTCCAACATGAACAATTTCTGATTTAAGACTTTAAGCATTCACTCCCTTGGTTTTTATGCAATGACCCAGCCTCTTTCCAACTATCCTCTCACGTCATATCATTATTCCTCCCCCCAGCACACACAACCAGGCACTACGCTCTGTGTATTCTTGTTTAAAGGCCAATTCAAACTCTGATATGATGCCCATAATTCATCTCATTGCTAACTGAGCTTAAGAAGTGTCTTTTGATTTTTCCTTAAGACCCCAAAACAACTGTCCAATATTGCAAACTAAATTAAAGATATCAAACGAATGAACAAATCACCTAAATGACTGGAAGAACTAATTAATGGATTGATTTGATTCATCATTTAGCAGCAATGGTCCAACAGCCTCCCTGTGCAGGCATCTTGTCTAGAGTGGAAAGACTGGGAGAAGCAGCATGTAGCAGGGTGGGCCCAGCTGTGCATCTCGACTGCGCTATGTAGAAGCTGCATGGCCTGGTGAAAGTTTTACAGCATCACCTACCTGCAGTTTTTTCACATGGAAAATGAAGATGATATTACATAACATAGAGAGTCGTTTAAACAAACTAATGTGTATCGTGTACCTGGCACAATGTCAACTCATCTTTTGTTCTCTTACCTTCCATCAGGCTAATTTCTCCTGCAGCAACCCTTACAAATGATCATGAAACTTTCGGGCAAATTTCTCCAGGGTAGTGAAGCTCATTACCAGAGACCCACCCAGAGAGCAAGATGACGCTTAACAAGGAATAAAAGAACAGACTCCACTTGGATTCAAAATTAGCAACTGCAAAAATTTCAAGATAAAAAGACCTCCCTAATGATAAAGAAACAACATACAGCAAAAACCTTCAGTTGATCCCATCTTATTTCAGTGATGGAATTTTAGAATTGGTTGTATGTGCACCTGAGCAGTATTCTTTTCTTTGATATTTATAGAACCTGTTGACCGACACATTTCCAGAAACAGAGAACCACTCACGACTTTCTAATAAAGCTATTCCACATGTAGACAAACATATTCAATGTTAGTACTAAAATCTGCTCCTATTCCAAATTCTCATATCGTGCCTTAACTCCTGTCTTTTGGAACAACTTAGACTGTTTATGCCTTAACCACAAACACCCTACCACATACTTGAAGAAGACTCCCATAGTTACAGAACTCAACTCTTTCCCGAATAAAATTTATCTTCACTTTTCCTTATGAGACATTGAAATCTATTATTCTTCCCTAGTAGGATGGAAGTTCTTTGAGTAAATATGAGGCATGTGTGTCAAGGAAAAAGTGGATGTTTGCTTAAACAAAGAAGTGAGACTCTGGGAGAAGTTCAACATGTTACAATATTTACCCTGTAAAATATTACCTCAGGCTTAAATAAAAATAAATCAAATATTTTAATCTTCCCTTAACTTATTTACCCAAATGTGACAATGAATTTTCATATATTACTTTAAATTCATGACACACGCAAGTCAAATATTAAACACTGATTTTGAGTCATTGCAGGGCACAAAAATTGTGAGCTCTTTCAGACCCTAAATAATACTACACAACCAAATGTCCCCTGTAACAATTTTTCTCACTGTTAGTTTTAAGTGTACTCAAATATCAGTTATAAAGCAGAGAAAACGGCATCTTTTGCAAAGCATTGTCAAATTTGAATATGCAAGAATAGATGCAGAGAATTCCACCAATCTTTGAGAGCTGCAAAGTTGCTGAAAACCTTTCAGACAACCCACGGCCCAAATCTACAGCCCAAATGCATTGCTGTAACATACAATAAGTGGCTGTGGCATGATCAGTGAGGAGAGAGAGGACTCTGATAAGTCATTCTGAAGACATCCCAAAGGAGGAAACATGGAATGTGGGTGGGCACCCGTCTTCTCCCTGACATGGGAGTCAAGCTGGCTCTGTGGATTAAGCCCTGCCTCCCTGCCTGACAGCATATCTGGAGGCAAAGCAGCAAACTTCTCTAGGCTCCATATTCCTCAGATATCCCTGGTAACCACCCCATGGTATGAAGAGTAGCAATGCATCTGGTCTAAGTCAGGAAACTGACACCCTCAGTGCCACCATCATTTCTGCTCAAGGGGTCCATTGACCTCTTTCCCAGCACATTCTGATCGCCTCTGCAGAGATGGCAACCTCAGACTTTAATTCTGGATCCCCACCAATTTATAACTATAATTTCTTTTGCAGATTTAAACTAGAGAAGACATTTCATTTCAAGGAAAACCTAGAGGGGGGAAAAAAAACCAGAAACAAAACTGAAACCATTCTTATGTAATTTACAAGTTGGAATACATGCTTCATGATTCGGACACTGCTATGTTGGATTTTCCTTCTCTTTTTCTCTGCTGACCCATCCAGAAGATCTCACTAACGGGCTTTCTAGAAGAGTAAAAACAAGTGTATACCATCTAAGATGACACATTTTAATCAGGAAATTTATTCTTTTCCCTCTCACTTTTCCCCTTACTTATAGACCATAAGAAGCTTCCCATGTCTCAGAGTGAACATAATGTTCAGAATCTCAGCCAAAAGAAATACCATACTTCTATTCCTGAAAATAATGCTTTAAAATATCCAACATTAGGTAACCAAATGTCTATTGAGTATCTCTTACATACCAGGCGTTGTTCCAAGTGCTGGGGATGCAGGGAACAGAACAAAGAAAAATGTATATGTGGGATAATAAGTACTAAGGAAGAATGGGGAGGGAGATAGGAAGTGCTGGGGAGAGTAAGATTGACCTACTACAGCCAGCAAAGGCATCACTGAGGAAAGACCTCAAGGAGGTGAGGGATTTATTCAAGCAGGGAAGGACATTTGAAGCAGAGGAAACAGCAAGTGCAAAAGGTTTGAGGCCACAAGGTGTCTGGAGGCTCAAAGAACAGGGTGGAGGATGTGGCTGCAGCCCAGCGAACTGGGAAGATGGGGAAGAGAGGGAGCCAGATCCTAGGAGGCTTGTGGTTCACAAGAGGAATTTTGGCTTCCACACTCAGTGAAAAATGTAGACAGGGTTGTAAGCAGAAGAGCAGCATGAGCAGAGTTCTCTTCCAACAGGATTACGCTAACTACTCTGGTGAAAGTATATTGCAGCTGGGAAATTATGCAAGCTCTGAGATAGAAGGCAGCTGAAATGATCTAGAAGGGATGGCAGCTTGCGGCAAGGGAGATCACCTTTTGGGAGGTATAAAGAAGTAGAATCCTAAATAGGTTTTTTGTTCGTTTGTTTGTTTTTTGTTCTTCTAAATAGGTTTTGACCTAAGAGTCAACAGATTTCCTGACAGATTAGATATGGATTCCGAAAGAAATAGAAGATTTAAGGTGGACTCCCAGACTTTTGCCCTGGGCAATCAGAAGAGTGGAGTTGCCTTTAACTAAGATAAGGAAAGCTGTAGGAATTTTGGAGTGGAAAGATATCAGTTCAATTTTGGACATATTAAAAGGTAAAAATACATTAAATCTGTATTTTTCCTTGCTCTCTGACCTACAAGTTAATCTCTCTTACACACACACACACACATGCACACATGTAGAGAGAGAGAGAGAGAGAGAGAGAGAGAGATTTCTACAATTTTCTACCACCCAGACTTAAGCTTTGAGAGCCCCTTGATTTCTGAGGAAAAAAAAAAAATCACTCCCCTGCTGAATGAATCAGTTCCATGTAGTCTAGTTGCAGTGCTTCCATTATTGCTGGGCATGGCAATTTCTAAGTCTCAAGGGCAGGTGAAGAGTAGGCTGAAATTTAACACTCAACAGAACATTACCTAATTCCTTATTATCCTATCATTAGTGGACAAACAACTTGGGTATCAAACCTCTGAGAGCCAGATGACCCCTCTTAGGGAAAATGATAAACTGCTGACCATCAATTCTGGATTATTTTTGATTCCCTGAAACCTACAGCAGCATCACAAATGAAAGGGATGGAGACAGTCTACGAAATGCATATTAATAAAACGTATTGGCAGGGGATCATCAGCTATTATCATAAGAGAATATCATTTATAATCCAATTCTTTCTTTACCAACCTAATCAATTATTCATTCAACACACACTTTAGGAGGACTTACTATATGACTGGCACTGGGATACAAAAATATATCGCAGCCAGATCTTCCTTGCAAGGAATGCAATACAGCAGGGGAGACAGGATGCAACCTAACAATATGATGCATGGTCAGAAAAGCACGTGAAGTTATTATGGGGATAGCAAGGTGAGAGGGACAGTTCTGCCTAGGTTGAAAGAGGAAGTGCTGCTTGGACTGAATTGTAGATAAGGAGTGGAAGTTGTGCAGTCAGGCCCAGGGAAGAGGAAGTGAGGAGGAACATAATATAGTTTGGCTCTGTGTCCTGACCCAAATCTCATCTCGAATTGCACTCCCATAATTCCCACATGTTGTGGGAGGGACCTGGTAGGAGATAATTTGAATTATGGGGGCAGCTTCCCCCATACTGTTCTCATGGTAGTGAATAAGTCTCACAAGATCTGATGGTTTTCTCAGGGGTTTCTGCTTTTGCATCTTCCTCATTTTCTCTTGCTGCTGCCATGTAAGAAGTGCCCTTTGCCTCTTGCCATGGTGCTGAGGCCTTCCCAGCCACGTGGAAGTGTAAGTCCAGTTAAACTTCTTTTTCTTCCCAGTCTCAGGTATATCTTTATCACCACCATGAAAGTGGACTAATACAGTAAATTGGTACCAAGTATGGAGTGCTGCTGAAAAGATAACTAAAAATGCGGAAGTGAATTTGGAACTGGATAACAGGCAAGGTTTGGAACACTTTGGAGGTCTCAGAAGATGACAGAAAAATTTGGGAAAGTTTGGAACTTCCAAGAAACTTGTTGAATAGCTTTGGCAAAAAAACAGATAAAATATATGGACAATGAAATCCAGGCTGAGGTGGTCTCAGATGGAGATGAGGAATAGGTTGGGAACTAGAGCAAAGGTGACTCTTGTTATGTTTTAGCAAAAAGACTGATAGCATTTTGCCCCTGCCCTAGAGATTTGTGGAACTTTGAACTTGAGAGATGATTTAGGGTATCTGGCAGAAGAAATTTCTAAGCAGCAAAGCATTCATGATGTGACTTGGGTGCTGTTAAAGGCATTCAGTTTTAAAAGGGAAGCACAGCATAAAAGTTCAGAAAATGTGCAGCCTGACGATGTGATAGAAAAGAAAATCCCATTTTCTGAGAAGAAATTCAAGCTGCAGATACATGCATAAGTAACAAGGAGACAAATGTTAATCCCCAAGACCATGGGGAAAATGTCTGAGGCCTTGTCAGAGACCTTTGTAGCAGATTCTCCCATCACAGACCCGGAGGTCTAGGAGGAAAATGTGGTTTTGTGGGCAGATCCAAGGGTCCCTGTGCTGTGTGCAATCTAGGGGTTTGGTGCCCTGCGTCCCAGCCGCTCTAGCCATGGCTGAAAAGAGCCAATGCAGAGCTCAGTCTGTGGCTTCAGAGGGTGCAAGTCCCATGCGTTGGAAGCTTCCATGTAGTGTTGAGCCTGCGGGTGCACAGAATTTAAGAATTGCGGTTTGGGAACCTCTGCCTAGATCTCAGAAGATGTATGGAAACAACTGGATATCCAGGCAGAAGTTTGCTGTAGGGGTGGGCCTCTCATGGAGAACCTCTGCTAGGGCAATGTAGAAGTGAAATGTGGGGTTGGAGTCCCCACACAGAGTCCCTACTGGGGCACTGCCTAGTGTAGCTATGAGTAGAGGGCCACCATTATCCAGACCCCAGAATAACAGATCCACCTACAGCTTGCACTGTGTGCCTGGAAAAGCTTTAGACACTCAACACAAGCCTGTGAAAGCAGCCAGGAGGGAGGCTATACCCTGCAAAGCCACAGAGGCAGAGCTTCGCAAGACCATAGGAACCCACTTCTTATAATAGCATGACCTGGATGTGAGACCTGGAGTCAAAGGAGATCATTTTGGAGCTTTAAGATTTGACTGCCCCACTAGATTTCAGACTTGCATGGGGCCTGTAGCCCCTTTGTTTTTGGCCAATTTCTCCCATTTGGAATGGATGTATTTACCCAATACCTGTACCCCCATAGTATCTAGGAAGTAACTAGCTCACTGTTGATTTTACATGCTTATAGGCATATCTCAGTTGAGGCTTTGGACTGTGGACTTTTGGGTTAATGCTGAAATTATTAAAGGCTTTGGGAGCCTGTTGGGAAGACATGATTGGTTTTGAGATGTGAGGACATGAGATTTGGAGGGGCCAGGGGCAGAATGATATGGTTTGGCTCTGTGTCCCCACCCAAATCTCATCTTGAATTGTACTCCCATAATTCCCACGTGCTGTGGGAGGAACACAGTGGGAGACACTTTGAATCATGGGGGCAGTTTTCCCCACTGTGTTCTCATGGCAGTGAATAAGTCTCATGAGATATGATGGCTTTATCATGGGTTTCTGCTTTTGTATCGTCTTCATTTTCTCTTGCTGCTGCCATGTAACGAGTGCCTTTCACCTCCTGCCATGATTCTGAGGCCTCCCCAGCCATGAGGAACTGTAAGTTCAATAAACCTCTTTTCCTTCCCCCTCTTGGGTACATCTTTATCAGCATCATGAAAACGGACTAATACAGGGCACATTTCTGTTAGAGGGAACAGTTGAACAAAGAACAAAGCTCTCGGCATATTGGCAAACCTGCAAACTAGTCCATAGGAAGCAATAGGAGGCAATAGGGAAAATGGCAAGAGATGAGCCTGACGAGATGGCAGAGGCCAGCTTTCCAAGGCTCTGGTTTGTATCGAGTTTGAGTTTTCCCTATAATCAAAG
Organism: Cacajao melanocephalus; assembly: GCA_963573385.1. Lineage (NCBI taxonomy): Eukaryota > Metazoa > Chordata > Mammalia > Primates > Pitheciidae > Cacajao > Cacajao melanocephalus. The sequence continues at coordinate 189,816 of CAUYLG010001886.1, read as the reverse complement.
AGGAACCATTGGAGGCTTTTAAATACACAAATTGCATGATTAGATTTGCCTTTTAGAAAAAACATTGTGGTAGAGGGACAAGGAGATGCACAAGATGTAAGAACATGTGTCAGACCTTCAGGACCTTTGGAATGATGCCACAGATCTTAAAGTATAAACAATGTTTAAAGGTTTTCTTTGTCCTTTCAAATATACTGTAGGTTAATTAAGATAGTTCTGGTGGGGCACAGTGGCCCACACCTGTAATCCCAGCACTTTAGGAGGTCAAGGCAGGTGGCTCACTTGAGCCAAGAGTTCAAGACCAGCTTGGGCAACATGGCAAAACCCCATCTCCACAAAAAATGCAAAAATTAGATAGGCATAGTGTTGTGTAACTGTGGACCGAGCTACCACTACTCAGAAGGTGGGAGGATCCCTTGAATGAGTCCAGAAAGTATAAACTGCAGTGACCTATGATTATACCACTTCACTCCAGCCTGGGCAACATAGTGAGACTTTGTCTCAAAAGAAAAAAATAAAGATAGTTCTTAGCAAATTGGTCCATGTGGACATTTATACTTGTACAGTTGTGTTTGCCTAATAGTATTTGACTGTTGTCTGTTTTCACTGACACTGAGCCAACCTTGAATAAAAAACTTTTACATGTTTGTCTATACCCTAAGAAAATGAATATGAAAGTTTAAGGAATATTTTGGAAGTTTACTCTATCCAATTCTTTTTTATTCTAGAAGCTATTCAGTGCAACTCATGTACTTCACTGCCTAAATTCATTTCAAGAAATTTGTATTTAGAAAGGTTTTATTATTAATAAAGACAAAAACAAAGGGAAATTCAAGTTCTCTCTTAAAGGCACATATATACTCGAGGGAGAGAAAGGACATTAAGAAGTCTTCTAGAATAACTGGTTGGACAAATACCAGGTGAATGTATAGTGCATAATTTCAAAGAAATGAAAAAAAAAAGTTCACATATCATTGAAAAATTTTGAACATGTCAGAAACATTGTCAAAAATAGTAATACACTGGGCATGGTGGCCTTGTTTTTTCTTTGATAAACTTTTCATTTGCATTTCTTCACTGCTTGTCTCTGACTGAAAATGAATTTCAAGCCACATCTCTTATTTGTATCAAGGGAGAAGCCTCTACAGTGTCATCATTCCTGCTTTTACAAGAATTCTGAGGCCAAGTTTGTGGATTAATTTGGAATGAGAGCGGAAAGAGGAACTCTAAAGCAGGGTTATCTGGATTCTGCATGCTGCTAAAGACCACCACCCATTTCTGCTCTATACTCAAGCCCTGCAAGGGAGAGGCTATAAAACCTACTACTTGCTGCCTCTACAATTCTCTGCTCATGTCAGACAAAACACTACAGGATATATGTGACTGAGGAAGCAGCAGAGAAAAAATGTTCTTTTCCTTATTACACCTAACCAACATTAATTTAAATCTCTTAAAGAGAATATATGGATGATCCAGATACAAAACTGTGAAAAAAGAGATGCTGAGTAAATTACAAGTGTTTTATGATTATAAACAGAAAACTAATTGTTTTGAAGCATCTTTTCAAAAATACAAGTTAAAATATTATATTCAGTAAATCTTTCTAATGTTTATTGTTATGGTTTGGCTCTGTGTCCCCAGTCAAATCTCATGTTGAATTTTAATTCCTAATGTTGGGAGTGGGACCTGGTGGGAGGTGATTGGATCACAGCGGGCAGGATTCCTCCTTGCTGTTCTCGTGATAGTAAGTTCTTATGGGATCTGATAGTTTAAAAGTGTTTGGCGTTTCCCCGTTTGCACTTCCATCTCCTGTCACCATGTGAAGATGTGCTTGCTTCCCCTTTGCCTTCCGCCATGATCGCAAGTTTCCTGAGGCCTCTCAACCATGCCTCCTGTTCAGCCTGTAGAATGGTAAGTCAATTAAGCCTCTTTTCTTCATAAATTACCCAGTCTCAGGTAGTTCTTTATAGCAGTGTGAGAATGGATTGATATACTTATCATCTGCTCAATGCGTATAGGTTAAGTGCTTTGTTTACATTTTCTCACAGAATCCTCAGTACTGATTTGGAAGAAGATATGCACAGTCTGGGAGATGAAGGACTTGTCCAGGGCCATAAAGTTTTCACATGGCAGAACTGGGCTCCACATCAATGTCTTTCTGTGCTCAATATAATATATGGCCTCCTGACTGTTATGTTAATATTGTAAGCCTCCTTGAAGAAATATTGTTAATACTTTGTAAATGAGTCATAGCACTATACACGCTTGAAAGTGATACAACTGTTTTCATTTAAAAATGAATGTAATCTAACATTTTCACCACTTCAGACTATTCTATTTAATTATTTAGAATTTGTATGACTCTACCATAAAAATCACACATGCTAGCCAAAATACAGAAAGAAAAATAAATGAACTTCATAAAAGCAATCCAAAAATTAATATTATCTTATTTTTCCTTAAATTGTGTTCCATTGGTTCTAATAGCCAAAAGATTCAATTGCCCAAATTTGAGCTACACACAGTGTAGCTCAAAACATTTTAACGGAAGTCAAGTAGACAGAGCTCCTACTCCCTAGGAGTTGAAAATCAAAAATTCAATATGGGCACATAACAATGCAGAGATTCTAACCACACACCCCACTGTACAAGAGGAAAGAGCACAGAATAATAAATATACCAGCAAGGACACAAATGACTGTTAAATTTAACTTCTTCTTTGAGGTTTTCAGTGTCAGAGGCACTGTAAAAAAAGAAGAGCAATTATTAGCAATTATTACTCAGAGTAAGGAGGTTCTTGGAAGAAGAGAAAATGAGGAAAGACCCTTTCCCAGTAGAGAGACTGCTGGATGAAGACTGGGAATGGCTTAGGTGAAATTGTGGGGTCTGGTCAGGAGAACGAGATGAGGTGAATGCTGAGAACAGAGGTGCAGGCAAAATGAAGGAAATGAGAATGAAGGCAAGACATTCACTACAGACTCTAGAGATCAGATAACGAGCCCTTATTAGGGCCCCAACAACAACCTGGTGGTGATGGAGGACACATGTGGAAAGCTACAGCAGATTCCAAAGGGTGAGATTACCTGGTGCTGGTGGGATGGTGCTGGCTTCCTCCATCACGTGGTCACCAGGGTCTGAGGTGGAAGAATGTGGCCATTGAGAAGGAAGCGGCCACGGTCTAGTCTGGAAGCAAGTGACTAAGAAAACAAATCCCTTTATCCACAAAGTGCCATTTCTTTGAATGAAAAGGAAAAAATTGAATCCACCTAAGACCAGTTTACCATTTAGTTCAGTTTTCCAGGCAATGACTCTAAGCACAGAAGAGGGGCAAAAGCAGAGGGATGGAAGGACAGTGTGGCTATGGAAAATAAAGGACATTTTCTGAAGGAGGTGATGTTCAGTGGCAGAAAGTGGCATAAATATATTCACTGCTATATATTAATCTTCCCACTATGTTCCTTGCAATATTTGATGTTCATTCTGATGAATGAAAAGTATTCAAAATTCATTTCCCAAAATGTCTTTATTAACAAACCCCATTTCTTTATTCTGTGTCTTTACGAAAGCTTGTGGATTCACTCTGTCCCACATTTGCACTTATTTCCATATTATCTGGTACTTCTGTCAAACAGTAAATACTCAAAGAATAGTAAAGATTGTTTTTTAAATGTAGGCTTTCTCTCCAGATAGATTTCAAGCTTCTTAAAAGTAAATTTCAAGTTTATGCTACATAAAGATACTCCAGCAAAACACTAAACCCTGTCTTCCACAAACAGGGGAGTTGGTTGAAAATTTTAAAAAGAAATATTGTGACTATGACTATCTTTTTACACTCCAACAATATCCAGGTAGAAAGTGAATCAGTTACATTTCTTAATTGAATGGATTATTGGTTTCTAAAAGAAGTTATTTTAACACTACTTTGGATTTTCCAGTTCCCAGGAATTGGGTCTCTGGCAAAGCTTGCAGGGGTGTGGTGATGTTTGATATACATGATTCATCCCAGTGATGATTTTCCTTTCCTCTCATACTTCATCATAACAGTAGTCTACTTGAGATAGCTTTTCATCCAACCGCATGACCTGCTAATAAACACTAGCATTTTTTCCTCAATAAACTCAATTTTTAACAACTGCATCCTATTTAGAATATACAGAATTTGAATCTCAGTCTTTGGCGCATGATGAATCCCTCTCTGTGGCCTTCTGAGGACTCTATTAAATCTTTGTGAGCCTCACCACAATGGTTTAGTTCAGTATTCCTCTACCACTGAATACATTAAAAACAAAACAAAACACTGTCATACGTGGAGGAGTTCATAAAATCCAGCCTGAGAAATGCAGTCAGCAATCTGTCCAAGTCACGTCCTGGACTTTTTGTTTTATAGACTTTCTCAGAATATTGGCTTACTGTTAACAGAGGAACTTTACATAAAATCCAAAAAGGAAGGGGTCAGGTAGTCTATGGGAGACCAGAATCTAGAATGCTGCCCACACCTCTGTGAAACACCAAGTTTGCTAAATCTGCTATTGTCAACTCAGATCATATGGCTGATAAAAATCATAGGGTTCTAAAGTGCATACTCAGCCCTTTGGAGTGCTTACTAAATAGGCCTATAAAGGCACTTTTTGGCTTTTTGTATGAACTTCAAATGCAAAGGTGCCTAAAAGCAGTCATTTGTAAACATATTCTTTTGCCCTACAGGCCATGAACTATTTTAATTTTTTTAACTCTGATGAAGGAATTCAAAGTGTTATATAAGAATAGTTATCATATGTGAGACTATAGAATAGAAAGCAAGCAATATTTTTCTTGCTTTTTATTCAGAATTATCTTACTCAGCATTATTAATGATATTTTCCAAGCAAAATTATATAGTTTCAGGATTAGAACTAAAGAAAGTTCTTAAAGGAAATTGATACTCAGAGAACTTAAAATGATCTATTCGAAGTCAGCCGGTGAGAAGTAGATCTGGAATTAGGATCCTGTTCTCTCACTTCTAAGTCCAGCGTTTATACCATGCCAAGCAGCCCAGCTTCAAATAGCAAAGGAATTATAGTGGTCTCACATGCTCTGGACTTTCAAATACCCCAAAGCTATATACCACCCCCTGCCTCTCCACTTGTTCTTCTTTCAAACATTTCCCAGCTTTTTTGGAACACCTCATGTTCTAAGGTAGTCACATAGAATTCAAGCCGTTTCAGCACATCTCATCAGTCAGCTAAAATCATGACACCTTACACAACTGCAGTAGAAAATCACAGATATCCCAAAGGCAAAAAATATTAAAGAAATGTGAACCTCCTGACGTATATAAGCACCTACCCCTCTCCGACACAGGCCCAAGGCAGAAGCAAGAGGTGAAAAACATGTGCAAGTTAAAAGCCAGCAGGATGATGGATAGAGTGTGCTGTGGGAGAATAGAAGAGGGGTCCTAGAGTGTCATGGACCCCTCTTCCATTTAAGCAGTGCCTCTTGACTCTTACTGTTCCTTTGGATCTATTCAAGGTCACAGAAAGCTTGAATAGATCCGAAGGAACAGTAAGAGTCAACCAGACTAGGCTGCAGGAAGCACCCCTGTCACAACAGCCAGGTTTGACTTCTATGCCACTGCTAACTAGCCAGCAGCTTTGGGCAAGTTACACAATCCCTTGAACTTCAGTGTCCTTATCTAAAAATGATCATATCAATAGTAACTACTCAAAAGATTTTATGAGGTTTAAGGAACACATGATGTAATATTTTTGTGAAAACATCAGTCACATAGCAAATATTTTATAAATTTTAATTATGTTGCAAATAATGATGGAATCATAAGTTCAAATAATGAAAGGTAAAAAGAGAACAGTACATTCCTGAATGTTCTCAGAAAAGCACATAGTTTAGCCTGGTGAGAGTAAAGAGGATGAATTTAATTAAACTGAGCTGTACTCAGTTCTCCAGCTGTAACGTAGGAAAGAAATTGTGTATCACTCCAACTAATAGAGCAGAATACCCATTACAGATTGCTTCACTTCCCTTCGCCCTTAAGGCACTCAAGGCAGCTCCCTCTCAATGGGTGGTGATGGGTTGATGGCGGCCTCCATTAGAATGCATGTGTGGATTTAGAGTATTGAGCCTTAGAAAGAGGAGGAAAGAATGTTAGTTGCTGAGAATAAAGTGAAGCCCAGGAGCGTCTGTGGGTCTAGGGATGAGGAAAGGCATCCAGATATGGGTTTGATAACAGAGTAGTCCTGCTGCAGGTTTATGGCTTAGAAAGTTCCAGAGCCACTGGCCCACACGAACGTCCTTGAGATGCACTACTTAAATGATCTGAAGTTGTGGGGCTCAGAAAACCAACTGTAGCATGTGGCCTAGGGATGACCCACCTGAATGGACTGACCACAACAGGCAGGCAGAACTTCCAGCCCTGCCTGTGTCTCAGGCCTTGGGACCATTATATAAGTGGGATCTGGGCCCAGTGGGGCTTTGAGTTCCCAAATACCAATGAAAAGACTGTTAAATAGAACAGATAATAATTACCTGTGGCACAGGAGTGTCAATTTGTTTACAAGAGCTAGTTTTGCTTCTAACACAGAGGGGTGAGCACTTTATAAACAAACATGAAATCACTTTCTTCCAACTCTCCCAGTAAACCTCAGGCAGAATTTTCCCTAGAAGGCAAACATTTTACCCCCAATTATCTCAGAGCTATGTGGATTGTCCTTTGGCAAGACAGAATAACCAGTTCGAATTGTATAAATAAGCATCCTGTGTTTTGAAATCAACAAGGATCCTAACTTCTGAAAAAGCTATCTGCGTGAGAAATACCAGAACATGTGACTGGTGTGCTCTTGCATCCTTTCTCAATCTTGTGCAAGGAAGGTACCTGAAACCCTCCGGACTCTGTGGATGGCAAGCAGAGCACTTTTACTGAGAGCCCATCTCCACTCACATTCTAGCCAATGGGGAATTTAGAAACACTCTTCCCTCCCATTTCTTTCTTCACTCCTCTCCCTTCGTATTTTTATAAGGTTGTCTGGATTTCCCAATCCTAATTTACCTTGAACTTAAGATGGACTCCCCACCTCCACGTGCCCCTATAGAAGAATTTCGCGCTTGCTGGCCTGCAGGTATTATATTGAACCATATTCATTTAATGAACAGGATGTAGTCACATTGCAATCCAGTGCATTATATAAAAGCCTTTATTAATCACTCTATGGTGCCATAGAATGACAGGCGTTCGGTTCCCAAAAGCAAATACTGCAAACCAAGAACCTTAATATAATGGTAGATATAAAATTATAATAGCCAAGTGGCAAGTCCTTGGTGCATTTAGAGGATCACAAGAGGATAAAAAGAGCTTCTGGTGCCTCTCTAATTGTTTTTAAATTTTTATTTATGGTGATATTAAGCAGTTCTCTAAGAGCTCCAGCCATTTAAATTATGGTGATTCTTTCTGAAGGCTTTTAACTGCAAGGAAATTGGGAATTAGTTCCCTTTCGGAGGAGACACAGGTGCCTGAGTAATTCCTAGTAGATGGTATTCTTCCAAACTTGCTGGGTGGATGATTCACCAGAGGTTTGCAAACTTTTACATGCTTCAGGACCTTCTAAAGGACTTATTAAAACTCAAGATGGCTGGGCCCCACACTTCTTGGTAGTTCTTGGGTGTGAACTGATAACTGGCACTTCTAACAAGTTCCCAGGTGATACTGATGCTGCTGTTCTGGAAATATGATTTAAGCTAAATGCACCAGGTAATCTGTCATTGTTAGATAGAGTTTAAAGGATGTGGGTTCTCCAAGAAATTCCTCAGTTTCTTCATTGATTTTATTCCAGTAAGAAGGAAGGGAGCACTCCTATCCTCCCACTTTCTCACACTGTCCTCTTCTAATTGCTCATAGATTAGATGCTGTTTAATGTGAAATAATATTGAGAGGCCCTATTCTAATACAAACATAGGGCTGGGCAAAGTAATTGCATGATGATCTAAACCCAGCAAAAATATTCCTGGATTTTCAGGAAAATTAGAAAATAATTACATTTAATTTTCAAGCAAGTCTAGTGATGTCTTTCCAATAATTCTGTACCTTGATATATTTCATTTTAGCATGATGAAAGAACAATTACATATGATTTCAGCATTGAACTTGCCATAAAGGGGGTTATCATTATGCCTAAACTCTGAAATCTCTTGATTTCATTTCAGTCTACTATTCTTTTTGAATAGACTATGATTCTTTCTGAAAGAATTTTTATTATATGTATTTCCAGTATGTCACACTTAGTTTATGTCTCGGGATAATTTCTTTTACATTTGTTAACTCCTGGTCTTTGGTAATTGATTTAAGTTACTTTCCTAAATTGTTTGTACTAAACTTTATTAACTTTTTAGACCTTTTATTTTGAAATAATTTCAAACATACAAAAAAGTTTCAAGAAGAGTACAAAGAACTCCCATACAACCTACACTCAAATTAGCCAATAAGATAGCCAAATAAGCCAATCTTATTAATACCATACTATTTATTCTATACAAAACAAATATTCTTTTGAAATCATTCAAAAATAAGTGTCAGACAGAGTGTCTTATTATTATTTAAGATGTTAGTTTTTATTTTCTGAAAATAAAGGCACTTTCCTACTTAGGCACAAAATAACTATCAGCAACTGAAAAATCAACATTCCTAGTCACTAATTTCACACTCCATTCCAATTCTACTGATTGTTCCAATGATATTCTTTATAAGCTAACAGCGTAATCCAGTATTAGCTGTTGTGTGTAGTCGTCAAGTCACTTTAGTTTCCTTCAACTTGGGACAGTTCTTCAGTCCTTCCTTGTTTTTTTATGAACTTGAAATTTTTTAAGAGTCCAGGGCTATGATTTTGCAGAATGCTTTTCAACCTGGATTTGTCTGGGTTTTCCTCATGACTGCATTCTGATTATGCTTTACGGCAGGAATACCTCAGCAGTAATGTGAGGAAGCCTATGATGCCAGTATGTCCCACTATGGGTGACGTGAACTTTAACCAGTTGGTTAAAATGATGTCTGCTGGGGGGTTTGTTGTACTATGTTTTAATATGTTATTAACAAGTATATTGATGTGATATACTTTGACATTCTAGCTATCTTAATCCTCATTAAACTATTATCAACTCGTCTAGCATCCACCAATTATTTTTACCATAATTAATTATTATAGTCATGCTTGTTAGATGGTAATTTCTTAGTTCTATCATTCTACGATTAGGTGGAACTTTCCCTTCGGCCCCTTTTATCTATCTATCTATCTATCTATCTATCTATCTATCTATCTATCTGTCTATCTATCTATCTTCTATCAATAGAGATTAATAAATAGAGATGATTTTCTGTTATTCAATGAGTTATAATCCACTACTTTCACTATTCAATTTGTTGCTCAAATTGCCTCAAATTTGGCAAGTGGGAGCTCACTCAAGCTAGTTTCTGTGTCATTATTTTTAAACACTTAAGAAAGTGCTTAAAATCAACTGAATGTTGATGTTTCCTCCTTCCTCCAAATTTATATGTTGAAACCTTATCATCAAAGTGATGATATTAAGAGGTGAAGCCTTTGGGAATGGTTAGATCAGGAAGTCTGAGCCCTCATAAATAGAATTGGTGTCTGTATAAAAGAGGCCCGAGAGAGCTGCTTTCTCCCTTGTGCCACTTGGGGACACAGCTGGAAGATCCGATATATGAACCAGAGAGCAGGCCCTCATGAGACAACGAATCTGCTGGCACCTCTCTGTTGGACTTTCTAGCCCCCAGAAGTGTGAGAAATACATTGATTTTGTTTAAGCCACCCAGCCTGTGTTATTTTGTTATGGCAGCCCAAGCAGACAAATATAACGGAAATCCTAACTATATCACAGCTCATGAATTTGATACCAAAAATTCCAATCCAGGGTTAATTCTTGCCCTCTCCCTTTCCATAGCTGACACTTCTTCTCCCACAGTGAGGAGCCTGGATGCCAGTATCCTCCACATATTTAATTATTTGCTCAACACTCTGTGTGTAACCAGTCCTCCAACCACATGGGCTGAATCTTCCATGCTGAATGATCTCATCACAACTTGGTAGATTACTGCTTTGTCTCTGATCTAGTTAACCACATCAATTAAATCCTCAGCCCCAGAAGGAGACTTCATCTTTAAATTTGACTAGTTTTACACTTTATTTTAAATTTTGTTTTAATACTCCAAACTTAGCATAATACACAAATTTCAGCAGTTATCCCTCTTATCCAATAACGGTATAATTCCTTACTACATTTTACACTGGAGAAATTACACTAATAAGATGACTTTGAATACAGGATGATGATGGAAAATAAATTGGAAATATTTTATTTTCTTATAAAATATCCACATTTAATGTTTATTCTTACATTAAACATCAACTTTTAAAAATGCAAGTGAAAATTAAAAATGAGAAATTAAAATATAAGCATACCTCAGAGATATTGTGGGTTTAGTTCCAGACCACTACAATGAAGCATATATCATAGTAAAGAGAGTCACATGAATATTTTTATTTCCTGGTACATATAAAAGTTATATTTATACTATAGTGTAGTCTATTACATGTAAAATAGCATTGTATCTAAGTAATAAATGTACACAACTTAAATAAGAAATACTTGCTGGGCACAGTGGCTCACGCCTGTAACCCCAACACAGGGAGGCCGAGGTGGGCAGTTTATATGAGTTCAGGAGTTTGAGACTGGTCTGGGCAACAGGGTGAAACTCTGTCTCTATTAAAATACAAAAAATTAGTGTGTGTTAGTGGGCGCCTGTAATCCCAGCTACTCAGGAGGGTGAGGCAGGAGAATCACTTCAACGTGGGAGTCGGAGGTTGCAGTGAGCCAAGATCATGCCACTGCACTCCAGCCTGGGCAACAGAGTAAGACCTTGTCTCAAAAACCAAAACCAAAACCAAAATCTTTATTATTAAAAAATGCTAAAGATTATCTGAGTCTTCAGTGAGTCATAATCTTTTTGCTAGTGGAGGATCTTGCCTCGATGTTGATGGTTATTGACTGATCAGGTTGGTGGTTGCTGAAGAATGGGATGGTTGTGGCAATTTCTTAAAATAAGACAAGGGAGTTTGCCTCATCAGTTGACTCTTTCTTTTGTGAAAGATTTATCTGTAGCATCTTACACTGTTTGATAGCATTTTACCCACAGTAGAACTTCTTTCAAAATTGGAGCCAATCCTCTCAAACCCTGCTGCTGCTCTATCCACTGAGTTTATGGAATATTCCAAATTCTTTGTTGCCATTTCAACAATGTTTGCAGCATCTTCCCCAGGAGTAGATCTGATCTCAAGAAACCACTTTTGTTGCTATTCACAAGAAGCAACTCCTCATTCAATCAGGTTTTACCATGAGATTGCAGTAACCAGTCACTTCTTCAGGTTTCACTTGTCTTGCTATTTCCACCCTATCTGCAGTTTCTTCCTCCACTGAAGTCTTGAACCCCTCAAAGTCATCCATTAAGGTTTGAATCAACTTTTTTTCAAACTCCTGCCAATGTTGATATTTTGGTCTCCTTACATGAATCATAAATGCTCATAATGACATCTAGAACGGTGAATGCTTTCCAGAAGGTTTCAATTTACTTTGTTGAGATTCATCAGAGGAATCATTATCTATGTCAGCTACAGCCTCACTGAATGTATTTCTTAACTAGTAAGACTGGAAAGCAAAACTTACTTCTGGATCCATGGACTACAGAATGGATACTGTGTTAGAAGCCATGAAAATGACATTCATCTCCTTGGATATCTCCATCACAGTTCCTGAGTGACTAGATACATTGTCAATGAGCAGCAGCATTTTAAAAGAAATCTTTTTTTTCTCTGTATTCAGTAAACCATGCTGTAAACAGATGTGCTTTCATCCTGGCTTTGTCATTCCACTTAAGAGCACAGACACAGTAGATTTTGCATAATTCCTAAGACCCTAGGATTTTTGGAATAGTAAATAAGCACTGGCTTCCACTTAAAGTCATCAGCTGCATTAGCCCCTAGCAAAAGAGTCAGCCTGTCCTTTGAAGCTTCAAAACCAAGCATTAACTTGTCCTCTCTAGCTATGAAAGTCCTAGATGGCATCTTCTTCCAATATTGGACTGTTTCACCTACACTGAAAATCTGCTGCTTGCTGTAGCCACCTTCATCAATCTTAGCTGGACCTTCTGGATTAAAGTGCTACTTCACCTTGCATTTTGACGTTATGGAGACAGCTTCTTTCCTTAAACGTCATGAACCAACCTCCGCTAACTTGCAGCTTTCCTTCTACAGCTCCCTCACCTCCCCCAGCTTTCATAAATTGAAGAGCATTGGGGCCTTCTCTGGATTAGGCTTTGGCTTAAGAGACTTTTATGGTTGGTTTGATCTATCCAGACCACTCAAACATTCTCCATATAAACAATACGGCTGTTTCACTTCCTTATTGTTTGTGTTTTCATTGGAGTAACATCTGCATTTCCTTCAAGAACTTTTTCTTTGCATTCACAACTTGGCTAACTGTTTGGTACAACAGGCCTAGCTTCCTGCTTACCTTGGCTTTCAACATGCCTTCTGCACTAAGCTTAATTATTTCTAGCTTTTGATTTAAAGTGAGAGACGTGACTCTTTCTTTCACTTGAACACTTAGAGGCCATTCTGAGGTTATTAATTGACCTAATTTTAAAGTCTCAGGGAACAGAGAGGCCAGAGGAGAGAAGGAGAGAGATGGGGCAATGGGTGGTTGGTGGAGCAGTTGCAGCACACACATTTATTTACTAAGTTTGTCATCTTATATGGGCACAGTTCATGACACCCCAAAACAATTACAATAGGAACATCAAAGACCATGGATCACCATAACAGATATAATAACAATGAAAGAGTCCAGAATATTGTGAAAATCACCAAAATGTGACACAGAGACATGAAGCGAGCATATGCTATTGGAAAACTGGCACCAGTAGACTTGCTTTTCATGTACAGTTGCCATAAACCTTTCATTAAAAAAAAAAGCAATGTCTATTAAGTGCAATAATGCAAAGTACAATAAAACAAGGTATGCCTGTATATAAAAATATAATGTCCATGGTCAGGATAAAAAAAATCCCTTGTGATTAAATGGTGAAAGAAATAGTGGCTCAAGTGATAAAAAATAATAATGCCTTCTTTCAAGACAGCTACCAAAACTCTCTTACCATGCACAAAAAACAATTATGCCTTCTTAGCAACAGTAGACCAATTGTGAAATCTGATAAAATCTCACACTGAACAAGTGGCATGATGGGTCAACAGGGCGCAATGATATATTTAATCTATTCTATGTACTTGAGGGTATACAATAACAAAATAGTATAAATATAAATCCCATGTGCTCGGACAAATAAGGATTTGTCCCAATTGTCATTTTGTCCATCTCCAAGATTTCCTATGCTATATATATATATATATATATATATATATATATAAGATATGACATATATATACATATATATATGTGTATATATATATATCTCAAACTGAATATGTAAGTGCCATCATACAGACTGCAGTATTTAGGCTTGATCCCAAGACTTAAAGTCCACAGTGTAAATGTATATTTTACAATTCAGCTTGGCATTTTAACCAAACTTTCTTTTTTTGATATTTGCCCCCTTATGGATCAAGTCACTTAAACACTTCTACAAATATATTTTTAAAAACTGTTCATCTTAATGAGCCATAATCTTCTCCAAAGTATGTAATTTGAAGAGGTAAAGTGTATGTGTATATGTGTGTGGTGGACAGCTTGACGTATTTAATTAAAATTAGTGAGGTTTTATAGAAAATAAAGGCTAGGATAGGAATCTGAAACAATGATCCACCCTTGAAGAGTTTATAGTCTATTTGAGAAAGTAAGAAATGGCTACAAAGTAGAAAATGACATCTCGGATGAAGAATCAAGCTATAGGATAAAGAACTGAAGTGCTGTAGCTGTTGAGAGCACTGTGTGGGACAGGAGCTCAGAACAGGAGCTTGGGCTTCAAGCTGTCTGGAATGAGAGGGAGTCTTCTGCTTAGGAAGAGATGGGGGCCGCAGATGGAAAAGCAGAATCACCGTGATGGGGATGTTGATAATGAGGGAGGCTATGCTTAGGGGAGGTTTGGGGCATATATGAAGTAGCTATATCTTCTGCTCAATTTTTCTGTGAACCTTAAACTGGTCTAAAAATAAAATGTATTTTAATACATCATCAAAAATATAAAAACCAAAAAACAAAAAAGGCAAAGCTTTAGAAGTGGAAATGTGATCACCACCAGAGCAGAGGTTTTGCTTAGGTGATGTGGGGAAAATGAGAATAAAAAAATACATGAAACTGAAAACCTGTTTCACTGATTTTCAGGAACAGTGAAATGTGTATTTTGACATATGATAAAATTCATGAAATAATCAAATAGCGAAGGGTATTGGGAGATGTAAGTCCTAAAGTAGTCTTCAACCTTTCAATAATCAAAAAGGCAGCTGCTTTTTTGAGTAATAATAAAAGCAACTATGCATGAATTGCCCCCAACCAACGGACTCAGTAATAAAAACTTTAAATTTCTCATTTAATCTGAACAACCCTATGAGACAAGTATTATCAGTCTCACTTTACAGGTGGGGAATCTGAGCCTTATGAAGTTTAAGTAATTTTTCTAAAATCACACACCTAGTAAGGAGCAGAACATAGATTGAAACTTGGCCTTCTCCTAAGCCTTTGTTCTGTTCACCCAGCTCAGTGGTCTTTGAGGGTAGTCACTAAATGATTTCTGCATTTCATGACCTAGCCAGAGGGCTCAATCAGATGATTTTTGCAGTCCTTATGGTGCTGAACTTTTAGAAAGATGTGGTAAGCTGGAAAAAGCATGGTATTTGTTTTCTGAAATAAATAAGGTACTGCAAAATAATACACTAACTTTATCAAAGAGAAGCTATGGAAGTGTCCTCTTTATTTTTACAAGATAGTGGCAAATATATCAAATCAGAGTATTTTCACATTTTGCAAAACCTTCAGCATTCATTTTACTTTTCATTTCTTTTTATCGATCTTGTCCTTTACAGACAGTTTTTCCAGCAGCAATAACCTTTCTACTCACTTGGAATGTTTTTGTTCACCTGCAAAATCTTAAGGGTAATATGGACAATCTTGAGTGAACAAATCACTTCTCTCAAAATTCTGAAGAAAAACCAGTCACGACGGTGGCTCACGCCTGTAATCCCAGCACTTTGGGAGGCCGAGGCGGGCGGATCACAAGGTCAAGAAATCGAGACCATCCTGGCCAACATGGTGAAACCCCGTCTCTATTAAAAATACAAAAAATTAGCCGGGCGCGGTGGTGCGCGCCTGCAGTCCCAGCTACTCGAGAGGCTGAGGCAGGAGAACTGCTTGAAACCGGAAAACGGAAGTTGCAGTGAGCCGGGATCGCACCACTGCGCTCCAGCCTGGCGATAGAGCGAGACTCTGTCTCAAAGAAAAAGAAAAAGAAAAACCAGTCGCGAACAAGGGAGGAGAGCTGGAGCTGGGGAGGCCACACCGAGGATAGAAAACCTTGCAGAGACATCTGCCCCTCACCATTGGGCTGGTTTGTAACTTTAGTTTTCACTGAAATGTTAGCTAACGTGGGGCTTAAGGAAAGAGACAGCACCAAAGCTGTATACAAGGGAGTGGAAGCTCTTTGCAAACACAGGACTCTGGCCTGAGGAGTGCGGGTTGAGAAATAAATGGTGCCCTCATGAATTTAATTGAATGCAAGAAATTTAATCCTGCGACATCTTGAGCTGGAGTTCACTCTCCTGTTTCCTCTGGGATTTGGCAGTCCCCTCTTCTATTATTGTGATTTACCCTGGAAAGGAAAGTGACTGGTGGAGAAGGGGCACCTTTGCCTTCACCTTCAGGAGTTGCTATTAGCACAAGGGAGGCCAGACCCGCATTTTCAAAAGCCTTTCTCATGGTTACTCAGAGGTAGGCTTTTTCTTTCCTTTCTTGTCTTTTTATCCTTCAGTTTTATTTTTAACATTTACTTTAGATATACCAAACTGTGTCATGGTTTTAACCCTAGTTGCACATTAAAATAATTCCAGAGACCAGATAATTAAATTTCATTGGTCTGAATTGAGGCCTAGGCACCAATATTTTTAAGCTCCCCAGTTGGTTGCAAAGTGCAGCCTAATGTGATTTTCAACCTTGCCCCCCACCCTCCCTGCCACGAGTCCCCTGTAACTACTCTCAATATTTCAAAGACCCTAATTTCAGTCATATATGTTAGCCATGGCGAACTTTCAAAGAATGAATGCTGTTTCATTCCCCTAGCTGGAACTATATCAATATCTTGTCGTAACAGCTTATCACTTTCTGATTAGAAATTCTGCAAGCAGAGTTTCTAAAATAAAAATGGAAAATTAATTATTAGTTTATAAATACAGTTTTTAAGCAGAGAGAATCTTTCCAAAGCTGGTAGATCATGGGAGAAAATAAATAAAAAGATATTTTCATTGAAAAAGTTGGGAAGCAATCTGATAAAATTTTCTTTTAAACTAGTATTAAAATGAGCTCTTGGCCTTTGAACACACAATAACAGATAAATGAAAGGCATACCAGAAAGTCACTGGGTGGCAGGGAGAAAGCCAGTTAGGGGATTTTGTATTTGTGCTAGATAATGTGCACTCAGATAAGCAAAGGATGAAGTTAGTGATCCTTGTCTCTGGATTCATTTGCATTCTCTTGCTGTAGGCAGTAGTGCAGCATCTTCCCATCTCCCCATCTTGCTTCTATCCATCCCATTCGGACTAGGCCTTTCAAGACCTGTCTGAGAAAAATCACAGAGAGAAGTACTAGAGATTATTTCCGTTGTCTGCCAAGTTGGTCTCTTGCAATCATCCGGAAATGTTTAACATAAGTGAATCTTTAATTAACTTCAAAAAGTGCCTGTGCTTGGTCTCAGGTATGTAAACATGGCAGGACAAAAGTCACTAATGTTTGGCAAGGGGATTTTTCAAAACATCAATTAGAAAGAGTTGGTATGCCCGATGAACACCCACCTTGACAGTAGGAAAGAAATTAGTGCTAATTATGAGTATCACTCTTACTTCGGCAAACATTTGTTCATGATTGTGTACCAGAGAGGTAAAATTAAGAGTACATTTTTTTCTTATATTTTATTGATTCCCACATTCAACAACAATATACCATGTACCAGGCACTGCTCTGCACTAGAATTAGAGAAATGAGCAACTAAAAAGCCCTATGCCCGTGAAGCTTAGGTCTTTACTGAGGAATATAGAGTGTGGAAGTCAGCTGCAGTCAACAAGAGTGTATGGCACAGCAACTGTTACTTGAAACTGTATTAAAACATTTGTGATTCAGACTTTCTTTTAAAAATAGCATATCCTTGTTTTGAACATAGAAAACTGAAGTATTATGAACTCTTCACAGAATATTTTTAATTCAGTTTCCATTCTCTGAATTGATGAAATCAGAACCTAACTAAAATGAAACACACACACACACACACACACACATAATTTTAGGTTCTTATGTTCTCCATCCATAAGAGTTTACAGTTCAGCATTAACTAGCCAAGAGCTTGGGTCATTCAAGTAGAGCTTTCTTCTTTACAGATGATAAGAGAGACAAAGCCCTGTGTGTTTATGGACTTAGAGGTGAGAAGAGAAGGAAACACAATCTTAGGAAATCTGAAAAGAAGTTTGGAGACCAGTAAAGTAATTTAGAGAACACTGACATTTAAATCAGATACCTCCATGTAATAAGTATTTGCTGAATATTTCATGGAGCAGCTAGATTCCATAGATAAGGTGACATTGTTTCTCTTAAGATGTTGGTACTTTGTATGTACAATTGTAGGGTATAGGATACATTTCAGGTCTCATTTCCAATTGGTAATCCCTTGAAAAAAATAGTATAATGTGTCTATGGCTGAGTGTAAAATAATCTTGGGGAGACCTTCTGTAGAGTATTGAGGCAAATGCTAATTGTGCCACCTTCTTGGCTTGAGTGTTTTTCAAGGAATAGTTATAAAACCTTTGAGGCACAGAAAGTGATTGAGAATCACAAAGTATTCTAGCAGCTGAAACCCAATGCTTGAGATAAGAGCTACCTTACCTAAAATACATCGAAAGGCAGCCCTGGGACAAAGAATTAATGCAAAGAGGTGCAACCAACATATCTTCTGAAAGCCCTATCCTGTGGCCGCATTGTTCTGAATATTTATAAAGAGTAAGTTGCCAGGTGCATCAAATTTTTAAGGAAAGTGGAACTTTCAGACTATAGTTAAGAATTCTGAGAAGAATTATTAAGAGGTTGAGAATGCTTTAAAAATGATAAAAAGTGATGAAATAAATTTTAAAATTTATTTTAATGTGAAGAAAAGTATATTTTGATGCTTTAAAAACTAATATAGGGTAGATAAACATTTTGTAAATCAGATAATAATAGAGGCTTACAAATTTGACAAAAAGCAGAGAAATAACTTTTCTTATAAGTCACTACCTACAGAAATGTTAGACAAATGCAACAATAAATTTTACCTAGATACTTTTGAAATACTTAATGTTACTGTCCACATGAATCAACAAATAGCTATACTAGGTAACCCACAAAATAACATATATACAGGATATGACCCATTCCTTACATAGATGAAAACTAGCACCAGTCAAGGTAAAGCATAAAAGGAAGGATTGCTAGAAACAATAAAAAACACCAAATGTTGCCTGGGACATATTTATACTAAAAAGTTTTTTGCCATTTTTATGAAATTCAAATTTACCTGGACATTGTTTATTTTTATTGCTAAATCTGGCAACCCTAAAACAGTGCATTGAAATTACAAAGAAAATTGCTAAGACGCTAAATTTGTTCAACTTGGGATAAAAGTACTCAACTATGTTATCTCTCTCTTTAAATGCTCCCAAGAGGCTATGAACTGAATTGCATCCTCCAAAATTCGTATTGAAGTTCTAACTCCCAGCGTGGCTGTATTTGGAGATAGGGCCTACAAGGAACTAATTAAGATTAGAAGTAGTCATGAGTGTGGTGCCTTGATCTAATAGGATTAATGTCTTCGTAAGAAGACACATCAGAGAGCTTGTTCCCTCTCTCTCCACATGCATGTACCAAGGAAAGTCTGTGTCAGGAAACAATGAGAAAACAGTGAGGAAACAGTGAAAAGACAGCAGTCTACAAGCCAGGAAAAAAGCCCTCACCGAGACTACACTGAGCTGGCACCCTGATCTCAGATTTTTCATCCTCCAGAACAATGAGAAAATAAACTTATATAGTTTAATCTGTCAGTCTATCATATTTTGTTTTGGCAGCCTGAGCAGACTAAGAAAGATTTTGGTACCAAGAAGTGAGTGCTGCTATAACAAATTACCTAAAAATGCGAAAGCAGCTTTAGAACTGCATAATGGGTAGAGATTGGAACAGTTTTGAGGTACCTACTGGAAATATGAGCAGTAAGGGTGATTCTGGTAAGGTTTCAGATAGAAAGGAAAAATATGTCATTAGAAACTGGAGGAAAGGCGATCCTTATAAAGTGGCAAAGATCTTGGATAAACTGTGTTCTAGTGTAGTGTGAGAGGTAGAAGTTGCAAGCAATAAAATTGGATATTTAGCTGAGGAGATTTCTAAGCAAAGTGATGAAGGAGTGACTTGGTTTCTTTTTAACCACTTATAGTAAAATGTGAAAGGAGAGAAATGACTTGAAAAGAGAAATTAGCAAAAAGTAACTCGAAATTGAAGATTTGGAAAATTCTTAGCCTATCCATGCTGTAGAAATTGACATATGGATTCAGAGATCACTGGAGCTGCTGCCTCTGTTTCAACAGATTAAAAGGCTTTAGCCAGAAGCCTGGGGAGTACAACTGTGTGGCAGAGCCTTGGGGGCAGGATCCTTCCCTTGCAGAGCCATGGGGTTGCGAATCCTACCTAGCCCTATGGAGACGATGCTGCTTTCCCAGTGGGCCTGGAGAGGAGAGTACTCACTCAAAGAAAATTATTATTGAGCCTAAAGTTCTAATGGAATTTGCTTTGCTAGGTTTTAGACTTGCTTGGAACCGTTCACCCCATCTTCCTTCTCATTTTTCCCTTTGAGGAATGGGATTGTATATCTTATGCCTATCCTACCCATTGTTTTTTAGAACATATAACTTGTCTGATTTTATAAGTTAACAGCTGGAAAGGAATTTTGCTGAACATGAATCATATGTTGAGTCTCACCCATATCTGATTTAGATAAAATTTAAATGAGACTTAAGACTTTAAACTTTAGAGTTGATGCTAAACTGATTAAGACTTTGGGTGCTGTTGAGATGGAATGGATGTATTTTGTATATAAGAAGGAGTATTGGAACAGAATTCTGTGAATCGAATTGTGTCCTCTCCTGATTCACATGTTGAAGCCTAACTCCCAATCTGACTGTATTTGGAGATAAGACCTTTAGGAAGTAATTAAGGTTAAAAGATGTCACAAGAGTGGAGTCTTAATCTAATAGGATTTGTAGTTCTATAAGAAGAAGAACACACATAGACTGAGGCCATTTGACCACACAGAGAAAAGATGACCATTTGCAAGACAGGAAGAGAGCCGTTGCTGGAATCCAACCATATGGAACTCAATCATGCTGGCACCCTAATCTTAAACTTCCAGCCTCCATAACTGTAAGAAAATAAATTTCTATTGTTTAAGCCATCCAGTCTGTGGCATTTTGTTATAGCAATTCGAGCAGATTAAGACACAAGGCTTTCTGCACTTCTTTATAATCATCATCACACTCATAATTATAATAATTTCAAAATTTTCTCTTTGGCAGATTATAATCTCCATGATGACAGGGAGGACAGAAAGTAACCCGACTGGTCTTTTGCTGTATGCTTAACCATTGGCGCAGTGCCCCTGGCTTATAATGGGGGCTAAGTAAATATTTGATGACTAAATAAATATTGAATTAAGTGACTAGGAAGGTAGACAAAAAATTGTGTTCACTACAATGATATTTTTAACAATAGAACATTAAGAAAAATGTAAATGTTCAAAACCTAAGGAATAGTTAAATAAGTTAGTTAAATTAATTATAATCATATGACAATATATCATTTAGTTGTCTTAAAGGGTCTTAACAAATATTATTTTTAATGGCCTGATAAAATTCACATAAACTAATGTTAAGTGAAAAATAAGATATATATGTATAGGTATATACACACACACACAAAAAGAGAAAAGTTGAGGAGTAAGTGCAATTAAGCATTAACAGTGAGTGTTTTCCTGATTGCAGAATTATTTTTTATGTCTTTCTCTGTTTTTCAAATTTGCTACAAGAATTGTATATGCTTTTTAATAAAAGAAATTGGCAGTCAGTTGGCATGAATTGAAAAGATGACCTATATGAGTTGAAAAGATGACCTCAGCAAAATTTTTTTATAACAAGGAACAGCAAAATTTTTATAACAAGGAAAACAAAACCAAGTTGGTCAAAGTCATTATCAGTACAGGGCTCAGAACAAACATATGGACTCCATTGCTAAAACACCTCAATTTTGACATTACACTGAGTAACACCAGGAAGAAAGCCTTGAGTGTCTATAGTCATTTTCTTTTCTGAAATCTCCCAAAGTCCTTTTGCTGGCATCACACATACATATTAGGGTCTACATTGTTTTTAAGTTTGTCTGGATGGCTTGACCGACTCCATGTTTTCACCAAGCAGTTCTCTCCTCCTTAATCTGCCTTTCAAAGGAGAGATTTAAAGCTTCTATGGTATGAAGGGGATGTGCCCAAAGATTAAATCCTAAGGAGATTCCAGAACTTAGAGGACTTTACTTTCAGAATGTTAAGACCTTTTAGAGATTTGAGGAGAATCAATATATGAGTATTTGCTGTAGATTGAATATGTCCTTCCAAAATTCATATGTTAAAATCTTAACCGTTAAGGTGAGTAGTATTAGGAGGATGGGCCTTTAGAGGGTAATAAGGTCATAAGAATAGAGCCCTAAAGGATCATCACCCTTACATAAGCAGCCCAAGGAAGCTTCCCTTGCGCAACCCTTCCACCACATGAGCACATAGCTAATTAATAAAAGGTGCCATATATGAACCAGAAACTGTGTCCTTACCAGATACCACATCTGCTGGCACCTTGATCTTGGACTTCTCAGGTTCCAGACTGTGCGAAATAAATCTTTGTGGTTTATAAGCTACCTAGTTTAAGATAGTTTGTTATAGCACCCCAAATGGACTAAGAGCTATTGATGAACTTCTATCATATCATAAATATTATTTGGAGGACATTGTTTGACAAGAGTCCTAGAATTACATTTGTATCTACTGACGTATAAGAATTTATACAAATGGAAAAATATATTCTGCTGTAGAAATAAATTGCACCTTAATTTTGTGTGTAGTTTGTTTTATTTTTTGAGAATTGTTGTGTTATAAGTATTTTACTTTCTTTCAGCCCCAAAAAGATGAAATGGTATATACATATATTCTTACCTCATTAATTATTTTATTTCGTTGTTAATATTGATGAGAGTTCAAATCAACAGGTATTTATTGAGTAGGCACTACCTGAAAGACACTGTCTTAGGTTTGGGGGATACAACGGCAAGTGGAAATGAACCTCTAGCGCTCTGGAAAGAGAAGTGCTCTAGGGAGATGCACATAGTCATAGAAATAGGTAATGTCAGTACAGGTAAGGACTGAGACAAAGCCATGTATGGGGTGTTGGTACAGAAAGAAAGGACCCTGTAGTGGATGCCGTTGCTTCCCTGTCAAGATTTCTTCTTCAGCCTGGTGCTGTGAAGGTTGGTTGCTAAAGGCTCATGGATGCCCCCTTCTCTAGAGAATTTCTTTTGACAAAATGACAACTTCCTCTTCTAGGTGAGGGGGGAACACCAGCATTACTAAGAAGCTCAGTGGTGTCTGTCCTTTGTAGTTCAGTATTGATGATCAGTATTGATTCTGTTATAGATCTGTGCTCCCTGACAGCAGGGGAAATAGTAAGATCTCAAAATAGCAGAGGACAGATGGCAGCACTTGACCATCAGAACCAAGGTGGGCATGATTATCAAAATGTACAGTATGTAGCAGGCTCTGATCAATAGCGATTTATGGGGATGGCTGGTAGAATATGGTGACTCTAGGGTGAGATCAATGGGCAAGCAATAACAGTTTTGCTTAATGTATATAATCAATCCAAATATATAAAAAAATAGATGATCAGAATACTAAGGTCAGCCACCTCAATAGAAAGTCAGGATTCCTTGACCAGTTTACAGGCTTAGCTTGTCCTCAGATCCATAACCTACTGCTTGAAGTGGTAGCCAAGTTCCTATGAGAGAATTTCTTGAAACACCATGGAAAGTTTATACCGTAGTGATTCCTCCAGCCTTTCTACAAAAGGATCAATAGCCATTTACTTGGGTAAACATAAACTGGGAAAAGTGAGATGTTTAATCAGGAATCTGAGTTGACTGCAATAGCTAGGGATCCCAAGAACCATCATGGATCTTCTCATTAAAATAAGGTTATATATGGGTCAGAAGTTCTAGTGCACGTCCATCTCAAAGTGGGTCCACAGGGTCCATGAACCCTCCCTTTAGTTATTTCCTGGCTAGAAAAATTTATAGTCAGAATACACATACTTAACATTAGGAAGAACCCTCACATTGACTAGTAGAGAAAAGATATGTTGTAGTAGGTGATATCGTTTGGCTCAGTGCCCCCACCCAAATCTCATCTGGAATTGTAATCCCCACATATTGAGGGAGGAAGGTGATCGGATCATGGAGGCAGTTCCCCCCATGCTGTTTATGTGATAGTGAGTGAGTTGTCAAGAGATTGGATGGTTTTATAAGTGGCAGTATTCCCTCTCTTTTCTCTTCTCCTCCCTTCTCTCTCCTGCCACCTCATGAGGAAGGTGCCTGCTTCCCCTTCCACCATGATTGTAAGTTTCTTGAGGCCTCCCCAGCCATTCAGAACTGTGAGTCAGTTAAACCTTTCATTTATAAATTACCCCGTCTCAGGGCAGTTCTTTACAACAGTGTGAAAACCAACTAAAACAGTAGGAAAATCCAAATGACTATCTCTGAAACTTCCAAGACAATACATCAAAAGTCATATCACATCCCAGGTAAAAAGGCAGAAATGGATACACCCCCAGACAACTTAAGGGATGAATGGATCACAGTACCTATCAGCCCCATTTAATTCACCCATCATGAAAGGACAGTAGACAGAATGGCTCAGCCAACTGATGTCAATCAGCCACTAAACTCCACCTTCCTGGCTAGCCAGATGCTGGAAAACCTTTTTCTGGATAAAGCAGATTTCATGTGAGAAACAACTGGATACAAGTGGCACGAGGGATAAGCTGTCATAGAATCTGTTGGTGC
The DNA here is from genome assembly GCA_963573385.1 of Cacajao melanocephalus. NCBI lineage: Eukaryota > Metazoa > Chordata > Mammalia > Primates > Pitheciidae > Cacajao > Cacajao melanocephalus. The sequence continues at coordinate 165,369 of CAUYLG010001886.1, read as the reverse complement.
CCTGCCAAACTCTCCTGTTTTCCAGGCCAGTGCCCTCATCCTGCAGCTACTGTAATTTATCTGCTAATGGATTACAGCTGCTCTCTTTTCTGGAAAATTGTCCTTAACCAAACGCGAACTACATCTCCTGAGAGGTAATGCAACTTACCCCTAACAAGGTCAGCCTGCAGTCAATGACTCACTGAAATGGACTACAAAAGGCTGTGACAAGTCTGTGGTGCAATTCATATTCCAGAGCTCCCAGGAGATCAGGCTGAAGAGAGTTCTAGCTGATACTATATTCCTGTTTATTCCTTCTTTTGCAGCATCTTGCTTCCCTCACTCCCTTTCTCCTGAGAGGGCTTCCTCAATAAATTATGTGCACCAAAATTCTTGCCTCAGGCTCTGCTTCTTCTAGGGAACGTGACCCAAGATAGAATCTTAGTGCTGATTGCGAAGGAATGTTTTTTAGAGAATAAAGTACCTAATATGAGACTTGAAGTGTTAAAGACTAAAATGAAAGTCGGAAATGGACATTACTTAGTATCTTGGTTTTAACATTTTTGTACTTAGCGTTTCTCCATTGAGAAAGAGATTTTCAAGGATGATCAACTATTCTTCATGTTAATCTAGAATTTAGTTAATCTGGAATTTAGTTAATTGCGGAAAAATCCAAATTTGTGGTGACATCTTTCAGCATGAAAAGAAAAAACAGTCATTTCTTTTTTGTGAAATATAAACTAATTCATATATCCATTTAATTAACAACTACTTTCTGAATACTGATTAGAACTGGGCATTGTGTTACCTGCTAGGGACTCCAGAGGGAGCCAGACTTTCTCCTGCCCTTTCAGAGTTTAGTAGTGTCTGAGTCTCCCTCAGTTTGTCCAGAAAGGTGAGAGCCCAGAAGGGAGAAAACCTGTGGCTTTCTGAGGGGAGGGTAATGTGAGTGGTCTTCCCAAGTAAAGACAGGTGGAGGCACTATCTGCAGAAAATTTAAAACAGTGACAAAATATAAAAGAAGTCAGTGTGCTTTTTATTATCAGCACGTGCTAGCAATTTTTAACAGTGGTAGTGACAACGCAGTCTTCCCTCTCACCCTTAAATACTACTGAAGATAACTCCAATGTTACTAATACCTCCCTTTGGTAATCTCTGAACAACCCTGTTTAGCCTTTCCCAAAGTTGGGGCTCACAACAGCTTCCATCACCATTTAGGAGTAGGTATACAGAGGGTTTTAGAGTAACTTGTCCTAAAGTAAACATTAAGAGTCTCTCTTTCCTAGTGTTCTCTCCCTTAGACAGAAATGGGGAGCACTTTCTCCCTTAGAAAAGCAAGATTGGGAAGCTAGTCATGATGTGACTCACTTTTTTGTGGGGCTGGGGTGGGGATCAGGCCAGCACATAATTTGCCTCATTGTAAGTGTGTACTTTTTCTCTAGATTGAAGATGCTTTGAGAAAAGAAGAAGGAAATGAATGAAAAGAGAGGACAAAATCAAACACTTTCTGCAAGTCCGAAGGGTTTGACTTGTATAGGCTCTGAGAGAATAGTTGATCTCTTGTGTTGGCAAAAGGCTTAAAGTCACTTATTCTTGCAAAGAAAGTCAAAAGACCAACTGTTCATTCCTAGGGATTTGTTGGTAGTAACCTGCCCAGATTTTGTCAGTAAAAAGAGGTAATTAAAGTTTGAAACAACTACAGACTTTTTCCTATTCAGCAAGCTTACAAAACAAGGCTGTGACTTTAAAATCTTTACAACTTAACCTGAAGAATTAATATTCTGCCACCTGCATTAGTCATCAGCATGGGTTAGAAAGACCAAATGCATTACTTTCTAACCTGAAATTCTGTGCTGCTGCTCTGATTTGATAAAGCATTATACCTGATTCAGAGACATTTAAATAATATGGATTATATGTTATGTATTAAATAAAATTTTCATATGTGAAACTTTTCTACAAGAACCTAGGAGTAAAAACAACAAAAAAAAGTTATTTGGCAGAATTTAATATAGACCTGCACTGTCCAATATTGTAGTATAGGCCACATGTAGCTATTTCAATGACTGATTATTTAATCAAATTTAAAATTCAGTTGATTTTATTTTGGAAATAATTTAAGGCTAACATAGTTGTTGAAAAAATAGTGCATTGGGTTTCCATGTACCCTTCATCCAGTTTCCCCCAATAATAACATCTAACATTACCATAGAGCAATGATCAAAGCTATAAAATCAAAGTCAGTACAATACTATTAACTAAACTACAGACTTTATTTGGATTTTAATACATACTTTCTTTGGTGTTTAGTTCTATGACATTTTATCACATATACAGATTTGTGTAACCATAATTGTAATCAAGATACAGAACTGTTTATCACCCATTTATAATTATGCCTTCTCCCAAACCCTAACCTTGGCAATCACTGATCTGTTATTCATTAGTATAATTTTGTCATTTTGAGAATGATATATAAATGGAACTATACATTATGTAATATGTCAAGATTTTTTGGTCATAATATTCTGAAAATCCATCAAGTTGTTGCATGTATCAACAGCTTATTTCTTTTCATCACTAAAGAGTATTCCATTGTACAGATGTACCATAATTTGTTTATTCATCCACCTGCTGAAAGACATTTGTTTCTAGTTTTTTACTCTTACAGTAAAGCTACTATGAACATTTATGTTCAGATTTTGTGCTGATTTTCTGTATAGTGATTTATTAATTATTGAAAGATGCTCCCAGATGTAAGTGTGGGTTTATCTATTTCTCCTTTCAGTTATGTCCATTTTTGTGTCACATATTTTAAAGTTCTGTTGCTAGGTGCATGCATGTTTAGAGCTGATATGTGTTCTTTGTTAATTAAATCATTGTATCATTTTGTAGTGTCTCTCTTTATCTTTGATAATTTTCTTTGCTCTGAAGTCTACTTTGTCTGATATTAATATGGACATACTAGCTTTCTTTTGATTAATGTTTGCACAATTTTTCTATACTTTTAAATTACCTATAACATACTAGAGTTGAAGTAAGCTTCTTATAGACAGCATAAAGTTTGCATTTTAAATCCGTTTTGTCAATCTTTGTCTTTTAATTAGTGTGTGTAGACCACTTGCTTTAAAAGCAATTGATAATTTTCAGGTATGCTCTTTTGTTATTTGTTTTCTGTTCATTCCCACTGCTTTTTGTTTCTGTCTTCTTTTTTGGACTTTCCTGTGAGTTATATAAACATTTTTTAAATTAAATTTTAATTTTTCTATAATGATTTTATTTCCTGCTTCATGTAGTTTAAAATACACATACTTATCACTGTCTATTATTATCAATATTTTACCATTCCAAGTAGAATGTAAAAGCTTTATCATCACTTAAATCTCTTGACTTGCCTTCATCTAAAAATCGATATGGTCAATTACATTTCTTCATGTATTAGCTTTTCTATTGTTATTTTTTTATTTCTGATGTTCCAAGTTCTTGCTATATCATTTTCTTTATGTCTGAAGAATTTCCGTTGACATATTTTCTTAGTTTTTTCATCTAAAAATGTCTCTTATTTCCTAATACCTCCATGTTCACTTCAGTACTCTAATCTCCACGCTGCCCTCTGGGTTACTTCTTTATTTCTCAGACCTCTAGTTTCATCCCCTGCCTAAAGTTTTCCCAAAATAGAGAGAAATTTTTGTTAGATATAGAATTCTGACTTGACAGCTCTTTTTTTAAAGAAAAATTACTTGAAAAATGTTGTGCCACTTCCTTCTGACTTCTGTGATTTCTAAGGAGAAACCCACAGTGATTCAAATCATTGATTTCCTAAAACTAATGTCATTTTCTCTGGCTACTTTCAAGACTTTGTCTTTGCTTTTAGTTTTCAGAAATATGATTATGATGTGTCATCAGGGTACAGATTTATTTTGATTTATTATGCTTGAGGTTTGCTGAGTTTATTAAATTTGTTAGTTTATAGCTTTCACCAAATTTGGGTAGTTTTCTATCATTTTTTATTTAACTATTTTTTCAAGCTCTCACTCTTCGTTTGCTTGCTAGTTTATTTTTGAGATATAATCTCTCTATAGTGCTCAGGCTGGTCTTAAAATCCTAGGCTCAAGAAATCCTTCCACCTCAGCTTCTCAAGTAGCTGAGTTTACAAGCAGGCGTCACAACACCTTTTTGTTTTCATTTGCTTATTTGTTTGTTTTGTTGTTATACCTTCACTCCCTCCCATCTCTCTCTGGGATTCCAATATGACACTGATATTAGATCTTTTGTGATTGTCCCACAGGTTCCTAGTGTTCTCTTCATTTTTTTAATGCTATTTTATCTCTTACTCAGATTTGGTAATTTCTATTGATAAACCTTCAAGTTCCTCTAACATCTCCATTCTATGATAATTATCCAGTGAGATTTTAAATTTAATTACTGTATCTTCAGTTGTAAAATCTCTATTTTGTTCTTTATATTTCCTATTTTCTTGATGAGACTTTCAATTTTTTTCATTCATTTCAAGAGTGTTGGTAATTGCTTGTTGAAGCATTTTTATGATAGTTTGTCACGTAATTCCCACCTTCGTGTCATCATGGCATTGGCATATATGTTCATTGTCTTTTCTCATTTGAGTTAAGATTTTCCTGGTTCTTGGTATAACGAATGATTTTGGGTTGATTCCCGAACATTTTGAATAGTATGTTAAGAGAATCTGGTCCAAAGAAAAAAAAAGTCTTAGACTTTTGCAGGCAGTCAACCATGAACATGTTTTTGCCTACTTTTGTGGACTTTGGTTTGAATTTCAATGTAGTTTTCAAAATCTTTGCAGTGTTATTTTGATCTGCTTCATCTGTGTGCTTCCCAGAGTCCAATCTGAAGCCTAGTTGATATTACATACCATAGCTCAGTTCTCAAAAATTTAGTTATGTTGATTCTGATTGGTTTTATTCAAATGAACCTTTTTTTTTTTTTTTAAAGAGTCTGGAGAGGACAAATCCAGGACATTAGTAATAGAATTCAAGGATCCTTTTCTCTACCTTGCTCCTTTTTTTGACATCTCCCTTCAGTCTCTAGTTTACTGTCATTGTTTAGTGCCATCCTAACCACATTTTATTAACTCAGTAGCTACACTTGGTTAGTGAATTCTGTACTGAACAATGCAGATACAGAAATTTTCTATCATTTCAGAAAGTTCTATCGCGTAGAAAACCTTTCTCGTCTTGAGTTGAAATTATTTCTTCTCCTAAAGATGATAAACTATAGTAAGAAATAAAAGTCATAAAAAATAAATAGGGAAGACGAGAGAGAAAGAACTATAAAACCTGAAGATACAAAAAAGTGGTAAGAAAAGACATCAGAAAGTATTCGAAAATGCTTAAATGGAATAAATCTTGATTAAAACAGGGCTGAGGGCAAGCGTCTATCCATAGGTTTTCCCTGATCTTCTTAGCACTTAAATAGTTGTATATGTCAGAGATCAAATTTGTTTTCCAAAGTTGTGCTTATAAAGCAGCAGGTTTGACCTTTACATTGTCATTCCCTTACCTCATTCTCAGTAGTTATATTTTTACTACCACCATCATATTTTAAACAATGCAGTCTAATTTTTAAAAGAGCAGATTTTCAATCCAAATATGATTTAGAGAAAGAATATATAGCCACACAAAAGTGACAGAGACACAGTAGGTGAAAATGAAAAATAATAACCTTGTTTGTGTGCATTTATTAAGAAATCATAATAAGAAAACTAGCAATAGCTTTCAGGATCAACAGCATTTTTTTCTTCCAAAATGGCACCAGGGTGTGGTATAAAGGGTTAGACTGGGAGTCATATGAAACCAGGTAAGAATTTCTCTTCTATCATTTAGTAGTTCCATTATGCTTGAAAAATGACATAAGCTCTCAGCTTCAATTAAATGAAAGCAATCATAATGCCTATCTCACAAAGTGATTATTAGGATTAAATGAGATAGTGTGTGTAAAGTGCTTAGCATACATCTGGCATAAACTTGGCACACAATGAATGTCACCTTTCTTCCTTTCTTCCCTCTAACTTGTGATACCATCACTTCTCTTGGGCCTTCTCCAACCTTTCTGCTGTCCTTCATCCATGCTGCTGGCCAGCTTCCCTCTTCTCATCTCAGCTCCCTAATCTCTTTAATAAAACCGCGGTAGCTACAGTCATCATGTCATCATGTGTTTTGTAATTGGGCATTGTTTCTATTAATTAAAATAAAGCATTTAAAGGACGTGCCTAGTGAAATAACAGATCTGGTTCATCACCAGCTTTTTGAATCTCTTAGTTTCCTCACTTGTCCACTAGATTTGCCAGTGAACAGTTGATTCAAATTTACTTTATTGGACTAAATGTGTTCATGTTTATTTTACAGTGTTTATCTTTATTCCCAATTATTCTAAACCACAGAAAGAAAGCAAGGCCCTTAATAAAATGGAGGATGAAGTTTCAATTTTCACATGAGTCACACTGGTGAATAGTATGTTCTTTTGTTTTGGGCTCAGTGCATGCTGCAAATCAAAAGAGGATGGGAAGCGTTTTGTGCATGTAAACAGCTGGAACACAGTGTTAAGTTGATAGTATGGAAGAATCTGAGGCCTTTTCTTGAGTCTGTGCAGGGAATAAAACTAGGAAGAATCATTTTACACCCATGGGAAGGATTTACGGGTTTATAAATATGATAAACCTTCCTTAATACTGGTGCTTTGAACTTGCTGAGCACCTTTCAGCAGTGGATTGCAAAGCACTTCACTAACAGTAAGCCTTAGGACCCTCGGGATGGAGGTATTATTTCCATTTCATAGTTAGGGAAATAGATGCAAGGACTGACTTGCTCAGGAACACAGGGTAAGTCCCAATCAAGCATGTACCCCCAAGAACCCAGATCAAATCTAACCTCTAGGCTACTCTTGCCCCCGCGTATTTATTTTGTAAAAGGAAAATAATGATTTCAAATATATACTCAGTTAAGCATTAGGATATATCCCTTTCCACCTGTTTTAACACGTTTTTGAAGTTTTGCTTGTTTTTACACTGGCAGGATTTTCGGATGATTAGTTCTGAGTGTCTTTTGTTTCAAGTGTCTCGTGTAGGGGATGAGAGAAATCAGATGATCAAGGGTCTTTTCACTGCTTAGCCACCACTTCAGGTTCAGTCTAGTTGGGCGGTGACCCACAGGGAATATTTCAGTGCCAGAAGAAGTATATATGCCAATTGTCTTAACCTGGTCTTGGAGCAAGTAGGCTCTGTTGGCTTTACAATGAAAAATGAAACAGTTTAAATCAAGCTGTTTGGGCTCTATGCAAAAAATCCCATGAATCCCTGTGAACATCAACAGAAAGGTTTAGAAGAGTATAATCTTAGAAAATAATTTTCTTTTCACAAAAATAAACAAAAAATTTAGGGCAAGTCCACTGGAAGAAGGGGCAATAGAGAAATATAGAGATTGGGGAATGAAAAGCTAATTTGTAAACAGATTTCAGGAGAGTGTGTAAACTCTCTGGACCAGGACAATCAAAGGGAAGAAGCAAGCAGGTGATTTTGAGGTATTGGGAAAATAATTTTATCACACTGATGTCCCCCCCAAAATATGAAAATGAACATGCCTAGTTTTTAAATAGAAATTTACATCTATTTGATTATTTAATATAGGTGCAACAGATCAAAGAGTAATTGTAAATCATTAGTACAAAGTTCAACATTTAAACTACTAAGGGCAATAAATGAATAACAACTAACAATTATTACTCATAAAAGGCACTGCATTAATGAAGCTTTTCCAACACCCCTTCCCATCCCTAAATACACAAAGACTACCTGAGACAAACATATAATCTCCATCCAAACTTCATCATCTAGGGGAACTTCACCAACAAAACATTTTGGGGACAATTACATAACCTCCATCTAAACTTCGTCATCACCCTCAGTGGCTGGAAGTTGCTCCCTATTTCTTCTTCCCTCCCTTTCAATGTGTAAGATCTGGGAACAGGAAGTGACATTTACTCCTTGGTGTTAATAGAACAATGATGGATACTGAGAAAGTCTTTCACTCTAAACATTGACCACAGCAAGGAAACGTTCCCTTAGGAATATTTACAAAGCTGGTGCTTTCATTTCTGAACACCCACGTTATTTTTCTTGTGATTTTAAAAAATTATTAAGGATGAATTGGCATTTCAACTAAAGAAGAAAATAAGGTTCACAGAGCCAGAGAAGCCCATATGAACTTCATACAGACATACTCGTGGTTTGGAGGTGGAGAGGTGGGCAAACATTTAGTAATGCTTTTTTACAAAAAGGATCTCATCTAGAGACAATTTCGCTTGCAATTCTATACAGCATCCAGTTATGCCATAGAACATTTTTGTCTGTGTTACTATACAAACTATATGTTTAAGGTTAAAATTTCCATTTTATTGGAAAACATCGTTGTCTTAAACAGCTTCTGTAGCACTTTGGCTCCTTTCCTTTCTTACCATGACCTTTCTTTTTTTTTTTTTTAAGACGGAGTCTCGTTCTGTTGCCCAGGCTGGAGTTCATTGGTGTGAACTTGGTTCACTGCAACCTCCATATCCTGAGTTCAAGCAATTCTCCCACCTCAGCTTCCTGAGTAGCTGGGACTACAGGCACACGCCACCCTGCCAGGTTAATTTTTGTATTTTTAGTAGAGACAGGGTTTGGCCATGTGACCAGGCTTGTCTCAAACTCCTGACCTCACGTGATCCACCCCCCTCGCCCTCCCAAAGTGCTGGGATTACAGGCGTGAGCCACCGCGCCCGGCCTCTGCGACCTTTCTTTTGGAGAAAGTGATACATACAGCCATGGTTTCCAAACTTGTTTGACAGCACTTGGTGCCCCAGAATATAATCAGACAAAAATATTATTTATTAGTGTATTTTCTGCATATAATTCATTTTTAACATTGACTTATAAAATCAATTGTTGAATACAACTAGTATTTTTCTGGAAAATAATTGGAGATCAGCCTCAATATTTCATTTTTGGCCTTAATTCATTTTGGTTATACAGTATAGAGAAAAATCCTAAATCAACCACGTAAAGTCTTTACAAATAGTGGAACTTCTGAGCAATGCTCCCATCTCTTGCACTCTCAACATACCCTTCAATTAAATGGATTTCTTCAAAAAAGCAAATAGGAACATTTCATTTCAAAAATTGAATCACCAATAATACATAAAAATTGCTCCTTCTTTCTTATAAATATAGAGATTGGAAGAGAAGCATTCAAAATGTATAGGAAGTGTTCCAAACTATATTGAACAAGGTAGCTTGTGATTTATATTTGCACTATTGTCCCATTATGCTGGAAACAGAATACGTTCTGAATAGATCCCTGGACTTGATTTGGCATTTAATGGAGTGCAATGTCAGTGTAACATTTATACAGTTCTACCTGAGTAGATGTGAGAAGTCCTGATTTTTTTTTCTTTTTCTTTTATTTATTTTTTTTAATTTTTTAAATTTAACCTTTATTTAAAGTTCAGGAGTACACATGCAGGCTTGATATATAGGTAAGCTAGTGTTATAGGAGTTTGTTGTACAAATTATTTCATCACCTAGGTATTAAGCCTAGTTCTCTTAGTTATTTCTCCTGATCCTCTCCCTCCTCCACCCTCCACCCTCCAAAACGCCTCAGTGTGTGTTGTTCCCCTCTATGTATCCATGTGTTTTCATCATTAAGATCCCACTTACAAGTAAGAACATGCAGTATTTGATTTTCTGTTCCTGTGTTAGTTTGCTAAAGATAATGGCCTCCAGCTCCGTTCATGTTCCTGCAAAGGACATGATCTCATTTCTTTTTATGGCTGCACAGTCTTCCATGGTGTATATGCATGTGGTGGACCACACTTTCTTTATCCAGTCTACCACTGATGGACATTTAGATTGATTCCATGTCTTTGCTATTGTGAATAGTGCTGCAATGAGCATACACATGCGTATGTCTGTATAACAGAATTATTTATGTTCCTTTGGGTATACATCCACTAATGAGATTACTGGGTCCAATGGTATTTCTGTTTTTAGGTCTTTGAGGAATTGCCATACTGTCTTCCACAATGGTTGAACTAATTTACACTCCCACCGACAGTGTATGAGATCCTCTGCAACCACACCAGCAAGTCTTACATTTTTAAGTGAACATTTAAGCACCATTACATTCCTAATAAATGATACATTTAGGAAAAGTAAAAATATTTCTACTGAAGGCAGGAGAAATATATTTTGAATTTATACAAAATGAGTAAACCTGAGAGTACAAGATAAAGTAGAAGTGATATTAAAGAATTAAAATTTAGTATATAGCACCCTGAACACACATGCCACTTCTATTCTTTTTTTTACAATATAATTGAAGTATACATCTAGAACAAAATTCAAACCGAACATTTGAGGATCCATGAAGCACTTTGCAGAATTCCTATAGTGTCTGGCATAGTGCCTGATATAAACTAGGTAATGAGTAATAGATTCTAGTTTGAACATTCACAGGCATCACCTAGCAAAGTTTTCTCAAGACTCTCTCAGCCTCTCGAGAAGAGGTAAAATAGAAAACGAAGTCACTCTGTGCTGCTATCTACCTTTGGTACTTCACTACCATTAAAGCTTATTTTTCATGACCATTTTACAATGGAGGTTTTTACATGTATAACTGGAGGTCTGTAAGAAAGTATCATTATCCCGATATTGTAGCTTAAAAATGAAGGCAAAACAACACTTACTAGGGTATATTAATGAGTAAAGTGTGGACTTGTCATTTAGAACCTGGGCATGGGGCCCCAAAGGGCATGCTGCCCCTGCCTCATCTCTCAGAGGTACTCTCCACCGTCCCGTCCCCATCTCCCCAGTTTCTCATCTCCATGATGAGCGAAAAGCATTACATATCACTTAACGCCTAGTTTAATTTTAGAGTTGGTCAGAAACGGCTATCATGGCTAGTAGCTGCATTTGTTCACATAGAAGAGTACTGAAATGATAATATGCAGTATATATACTATACATACAATATAATTAACAATGTAAATAGATACCATTTCTACACATCGTGTGTACAGAATAAATTTCTGAAGGCTTGGAATGAAGTACATTACTTGTCATATCTGAGGATTTCACAGTAAGAGGGCTTTCCTATTCAGAAATGAGCCATTATTCTTCCCTCTATAACTTTTGTTTAAAGAGTTGCTTGAATATTTTAGCTCTCTTTCTCCTAGAAAATGGAAAGTGTGCTAAACAAATAAACATACAGCGTTAAAATGGCCCTGCTGATAATTTTGCTGAACCTCTGAAAAATCATCTCTGTTGCATAAATAAGGCTGAAGACAATAGTCAAGGATCAGGGTTTCTCAGCACACAATGTAGGCTTTGTAAAGTGGATGTTTTCCTTGTTTTTCTTTTCTCCTGGATAGAGTGGTAACAAAAGTAGAGCTTTCCCACTTTGTCCCAGAGATGGGGGTTTTAACTCTATTGAGGGCAACTTTGTGCCTTATCTAAGCCTCTCACGATGGGCCACTTAGGAGGAAAGGCCCGCTTCATTGGTCCCTGGACAGGAAAGAGGGGCCGCTGTGGGGACAAGGAGCAGGTCTCTGCTTAAATGGATCTGACAGCTTTCCATTAAAAAACATGTTTATCCTTGTTTATGGCGTATCCCTTCTCCTTTTATAATTCCCATGATTGGTGTTACTTTTTATAGTAAGTCTGACTGTCTGGGAAGGAGCCACATTGTTCCAATGCCTTAGAAAGCAAAGGGAAGGGTGAGAAACCTTCAGAAATGCTATCTGCAGAAGGTTCTTCCTTTTAGAATCTACAGAGCAGAAGAACTCTGTGTGTGTTCTCTCAAGCACATATATGCAGTATATATAACATAAGGGCTTTTTGAATGAGTGATTTAAATGAAAGACTTATAGCTTTTCTTTATATACTTCTGCAGCTTCTTTGGTATGTTGAATATATTTTCAAATTAATATTGGTTGTTAATAATCGGTTTGCTCAAACTTATATTCTAATGCCACTTTTTGTGGTATAACTGGAGAGAATCTCATTGTCTTTAAGTTTTAAAAATGCCTATAGAAAACTCCAAAACCAGCTATGATCTACTTTTACCATTTACACTGTCATTGTAGTAAGGAAAGTAAGGAAACTTCCAACTAGAGTTTAATTTTGAAGAGGATGCAGGGTATCTTTTAGAAAGATTTTCTTAATCATCTGGATTAATCCTGACTTTCAACTCTAGATAAAAAATAGGATATCCCATAAGAAGGATTTGCAACATGTAGGGATTTTTTTGCCAACCAGGAAAGGCTCCCAGGGTCTAAGTTATTAAAGTCACATTTGTTGGTGATTATGTCTATTTCCTGTATAAAATGAAATTTCAAAACAAACACTAGAGTCAAGAAAAGTCAATTAAATGACATGGATTTTATAAATGTAAAAGAAGTGGTCATTTTCAAAGAGTCTCATGTGATTTGGTAGACTAACTGAAATGAATGTGAGAGCTTAACATCAACCCCTGACAAACCCTGATACGGTTGTAGACATGCGCACACAGACACACACGCGCGCACACACACACACACATACATACACAGAGTAAGAGAGAGAGAGAGACAGAATGAGAGAGAAAGAGAGAGAGAGAGAGAGAGAGTTCACAAGGAATAATAGACAAACTGCCCAGAGATACACAGATTTAATCTCATCAAGGGGCTCGTGTGATGTTGTAAACCAAGTAACTAGAGTTTGACTAGTTGAGGCTGTCCCTAGGCCTTCTGAATGGGACTAATTCCATGTAATTCTCTACAGCCCTTTTTGATTGGTTAAGATGTGTGAGACGTCATGCATAATGGAATCACTTAGCCATCTGCATGGCCATCTCCCATGACCCACTTCAAATAGAAAAAAAACAATTCTCTTAAGAAGAAGAGAAGCCAGAAATTGGTTCTGCCTTTGCAGGAACATAGTACATACATTTCTTCCAGATACTGTGATAAACAGTGAACACCAAAGCTACTACATCAGCAATTCCACCTCTGGGAGAAGAGACAATTATATTGTAAATGTGCCAACTGCTGCAGCGCCCAGGGCTCCCCTCTATGTTGGAGTTTTGAGTTTTGGTAAAAGTAAATACTGACATTAAGAGCAACTCTACCAAGCCCTGTGCAAGTACACAAACCGGTTTCATCTTATAAAATAGATCTTCAAAAAGTTAAATGGTAACAAAACTAACATACACCAGATTGAACACTTACACAAATCTGTGCCTGCTACCCACCAAAATACTCACTCTGATCGAGTTAGGAAATGAAAAGCACCGGTATGATGGGAAGCTTACACAATCAGCTAGTTGGTTGAATTTTTTTACTTTTCAATTTGTTTTTTATGGTACTATATGAACACAACCTGAGCCCACAAGTCATGAGAGTAACCAAACTCAAACAAAAAGACAGTCCAACAGTACACAGTGACCACCGTACACACTTAATACTCATGCTTTAACCTAATAAAAGCTAGATACTGTTTGGCATTAGTAAATTGTTACTAGTGAATCATTGGCTGGCAGCTGGCAAGAGAAATACTATCCTTCTTCACGTCAAAGAAACCTTTTTACCCAACCCTAACTGTCCAACAGCTTTTTTTTCTTTTTTTTGAGATGAAGTCTTGTTCTGTCACCAGGCTAGAGTACCGTGGCACAATCTCGGCTCACTGCAACCTCTTGCCTCCTGGGTTCAAGCAATTCTTCCGCCTCAGCCTCCCAAGTAGCTGGGACCACAGGCGCGTGCCACCACGCCCGGTTAATTTTTTTGTATTTTTAGTAGAGATGGGGTTTCACCGGGTTGGCCAGGATGGTCTCGATCTCTTGACCTCGTGATCCACCCACCTCGGCCCCTCATAGTGCTGGGATTACAGGCGTGAGCCCAGCCCCCAACACGTTTTTAAAATTTCATAGTCTCCTTCCAAAACCTCATTTAGTGTTGTAGAATTCTAAACCATAACATTTTCCTAATCCAAGATCACTCACTAAAATCAAGGCCTATGGATATATTTTTGATAAACTTTGTTTGCTGCCATCTAAAGAAGGCTACACAAGGCAACACCCAGAAATGGTCACTAAGTGACCAAGCTCTGGAGAGCAGCATGGGATTGATTCCTGGTCAAGTGTACTATACTGACTTTGCCCTGCTCGTCCCTTCATTCTTTCTTTTCTCTGCCCATCATAAGTGGGCTTAGCATCATCTCTCCTCTCCACATTCGTAATAAAATGGACCAAATTTCCCCAAGATAGTTTCCTCTTTTTGGAATACTCTTCCCCCACTCAGTCATGTTGCTGCCCAGATATCACGCAATGATCACAAAGGCCTCCTCTGACCCCTGTACATAAACGAACCCAGCAACACCATCTCTCCCTATTTAGTTATTCTGCATCGTTCTTCCTCATAGCCCTGACTTGCTATGTTTGCATTTTGGCTGCTTCTTCCCCATTACTGTGTCAGCAGCTTGGGGTCAGGACTTTGCATTTTGTTTGTTGTTCAATGCTGTATCCTCTGATACCTGGCACAGTACCTAGAAAATAGCCCTTATGAGATATTTATTTTACAAATTGATAAGTGAATGATAAGAGGCCTTTGCCTAGAGTTTCAGGAAGTGCTTAAGCCACTTATTGAACTTTTATGGTATGTGGCACCCAAACTTTTTGTGTGGTTCAGAGACAAGGCATTAAAGCAGAGGACCTGGGGATTTGCTTCAGGCTGCAGGACAGCCCTGGGTTGGTCATTGATTGGTGAAGGTCACTATGGTCTGATCACAGGATTAAAATCCTTAGTCTATATTTGAAGTCCTCTAGCGTATGGCTCCACTTTACTTTTTATCTTTCTGTTTCTTGGAGTAAGGATATATATTCGCAGTCAAACTCAGCTATTTTCTACCAGGTGTGTTCACCTCTCTACCACTGTGCTCTATTTATGGCATTCTATTTTTCCCCCAAATGCTGTGTCTACCCTTCCCATTCTTCCCAGCGCCTCTTGCCCATCATCACGAATCTAACTTTCACTTCATGTCTTTCTCAGGACCTCCTCTAGGAATCATGCCTTCCATGAAAGTCTTCCTGCCTGCATCACTGTCATCAGCATCACCCTGGCTGGAAGGGTCTCTCCTCTCCACTGTCATCATCAAGATCTCCTTCTTCCCTATGGCAGTACCCACTTTACTGTGTATCTGGAGACTTTGGCCATTTGTTTTTATTTGCTTGCTTTTGTATGAGCCTTAGTTTGGCAATTAGACCAATCAGAAGTTTTCTTTGTTTTTGTTAATCTGCCTCTACCTAGTTCACAAGTCCAAAGCACTGCTTGTTCATAGTGATTCTCAACTCTAGGGTACACATGGCAAAATGGAACGATGGGGAGAGGGGCCAGAAAAAGTTTATTGCCTCTTGCTATTCCACCCTGTAATTTGTGACATCCCAAATAACCTTCTCATGCTTCAGATTCATCATACTATACTAGAACAGTACATGTATTATTTACCATTGCAGCTCCCTAAAGTGTCCAACACAGTGCCTTGAATTTACTGGGGACAGAACAAATGTTTGATGAATGAATGAATGCATTCATGGGAAACTTTCTGTTCATTTGTACCTATCATCTCCCGGATCCCAGGTTGGAAACACACATCCTTAAGGCAGGCTATAAAATACCTTCATCTTTAATCCTTATCCCCCTCCATAGCCACCCACACCCTCTGACCAGGCATTTATCTCATGGCACAAAATGCCATTTGCCTGCTGATCAAAGGCTGTGGGAATGGACGGCAGGAGCAGCTGTGCTTAGATCCCACCCACACCCTTCCTGTTTGTAGCAGCCCACACCAGGGGCTATTATGCTTTCGGCAGGCTAAGCAGAGTCCTTCCTCCCTCCCCTCCTTCCCTGGTCCTCTCTGGGTCTGAAATGGCAGACCCTCGCCCCTGGAGCCTGCTCTTAGCATTTCATTGTCCCAGGCAAGACATAGATAGTGGGCCAGACGCTCCTTTCCCCTTTCCTGGGACTCTGATAAGGCAATGAAAACAGTTCTCTATTTTCCTGCACAAAAGCTGACTTAGAAGAATGGGGTGGAGCATGAGTGATAACCAGCTAGAATTTGTTGCTTTTTGAAAAGAAATGTGGTGGGGAGGGAATGAGGGAAGACTAAAAGCTTTGAGTTCCTGCTTAGGGTTGTAAAAGTCAAGAATGCCCCCCTTTCAGTCTTAGAGGTTCATTTCCTTTCTGTCAGGGAAAATACTGTCCTCCGGGTCAGAGGGCCACAAGTGACTCCTCCTAAGATTGGCCAGGCCACCTGGGAACCTCTTACCTAGAGCATAGCTTAGAGGTCAGGATTAAGAGAGAGAGAAGAAGACAATAATTTCTTCTTCTGGTTTAATCTATTCCAGTCAGGATTCTCATTCTTTGGAACTCATCTGCCTGGTCAGTTTCATCTCAAGATGTATGTTTGTGAATGTGGGGAGCTTCATATACAGCCCACACACTCTCAGTTTCCTCCAAGTGTCCATGTCCCTGGTAAGGGGCTCCTTAAATAAACAAACGGTCTGCACTGTCCAAGTTATTTTTGGAGAGAATTCCTTCAGAGATGTAGTTGGTGTTTGGTAAACGCAGAGGTGAAAAAAAATGGAGGGAAGAGATGGAGGAAGAGAAGTGAAAAACAGAGAAAGATAAGTGAATAAAAATGGAATAGAGAAATACAATTTTTAAAAATGTTTTCTGGAAATACAACTTTAAAAAGTATTTTCACTGCCCTGAGACTAGCGCTGGCTTCCTGCTGCCGCCACTAGTTCTGGAACCTGGTACAATGAAAGAAACCTTCAGACTTCATCTTCTTCATCAGAAAAAGAAGGCTGTTTCCTGAGCCCAATTTAAGGAAATTAATTGTTCTGGGGGTAGAGACTCAGTATTGGTACTGATTTCTAAAGCAACCAAAATGATTCTAATGTACAGTCAGGGTTGAGAATCTGTGAACAAGATCATCTCCGAGGTTAACTCCTGGCTCTAAAATGTTGTAGTTCCATAGTTTAGGGTCCAAGTTTCTGTATCTAATCTCTATCATTTATCTAAAGACTTTATTTGGAGCTCCTTACTATCCCCAGTTCTTTCCAAAACTAGTGAAGAAAGACATCCAGCAACTGGCCATGACTGCTTCTTTTTCCACTCTTGGAACAGACGAGCAGGTCATTATTTGCTCAATCACCCAGGGACCCAGTTTTCAAAGACATGTAAACTTGGAGGGCTCTAGAGAATTAAAGGAGGGCCATATTTACAAGCTTAACTTGCCCAAGAAAAATATACAACCCAATTGAAATAGATACAGTGAGGAGAAGATGAAACAGACATAGAACAACCCTACTAGGCAATTTAGAGTCCAATCCATTTTTTTTTTGTCATGAAATAGGCAGTATTGGACAAGTGTATCCCACCAATCACAGACTGAGATGGGCCTCCTCTGCTTTCCTTGAGAAAACACTTGATTATCTTTACAAAATGCACCATCTTAGATTTTTGCTTCCGAAATTGCAATATACATCATTCTCGGGATCTCTCAGTGCATCAGTTTTCCTGGTTAGAGAGTCTAAGATTCATATTCCTTTTTTCACTCTGGAATTGCTCATTTTTCCTCTAGAGAGGCTCTTCCACCTCTGAGTAGTCGTGGGAGGGGCTCTTTGTGACAGTTGCCTACAGGCATTCCAAATTCTCGAGTGGTTTTAAATTCAAGTATGCAGCTGAATAAATAGAAAAGGAGCAAACAGCACAAAATTAAGTAAAATACCAAAAATCTCACACAAATGGAATAGTTAGACAATAAAAGCAAAAGATAGAGATGAGTGTGTCAACTTAGATGTTTAGAATAAAATCTCAGGAGGTGGAAAGGATTCTATCAGCTATATAGGTCAAACTCCCAGTGGATGCTTCCTTCAGCATCATCAGCATCTGCCTAAACATCCATTGAGGAAGTTCACTCTCACAAGGCATCCTATTCCAGTTTTGATTTATTTTAATTAAAATCCAATTGAAGTCAAATATCAAATTAGAGCACTGTGGATACTAGTGAAGCCCTAAAGAAAACATCAGCTCATAGTGTAAGAAGAGAAAAAACACCACTTGGAAAGGAAGATTGTAGAATGGGAAACAATGGCCTGAGATATTTATGATTTTCCTTTAAAAAGTGAACATTCTCACGTCCTTTGCATGTTCTACCTAGAGAGGACTGAGATGATATATTTTCATTCAGCAGCTTCTGCTGTTAGATGAAGAACTGAGACAAACCTCTAAAGTGAATTTAAAAAAAAAATTTGTTTCTTGAAGCTCCAAGTATTTAGCAAAAGGTACCTCATCTTTGTGTTCTAGCTATTTAAATATTATGAATAAGTAGGTAGGAAGTATTATAATCATCCCCTATACCCCAACCCCAGGCAAATCCTGAACTTGTAGGAGGAAGATGGTATAAATATGTGTCATAATTTTCAAACCAAAACCACTGGGGTCACAGAGTGTTATTTTAAATCTGATCCTTAAAAACAAAGTTTTAACCCAAGATACTTCAGGTAAGTAATGTAGCTAAAGAAAGATAAGAACATACTGAGGGTTAAAACATACACGATTTGCTCGATGGAATTAGTTCCAGGTCTTGATACGTGGGTTTTACTCCTTCAAAGAGAAAATGTTGTCTTTCAGCTTGTTGTATTAGTGATGGTAACAATATCCCATACACATCTTGTGTTTTCAGTATGAATCAAGACAGGTTCATTTTCAAGAGCAATGGATCCATGTGGTGCTAAAAAATGATTGTATTTTCCAGGATGGGAGAAAAATAGCAAATATTTATTAAATGCTATGAGCCTGGATCTGTGCTTAGAGCTTTACATATATTATCTCATTTGAGGGAATAGTCAGGATTTGCTTTCTCTGAAGCCACTTCAGAGTGCTAGAAAATTGAATCATCATCCACCTAGTTATACGGCACTTTAAACTTCTCTGAGTACTTTCATATTTAATATCTCTTTAAAATCCTGTGTTGCAGATGAGAAAGATATGATAAAACTAAGAAGATGGGTGAAGTTGTCTAAGTATAACCAAACATGGAGTAGCAGAGCTAAAAATATAAGCTAAGTCCTACTCTGTCTTCTATTCTTATTTATAAAATGAGAAACATTTATAACTTGTTTTCAAGTTTCCTTCTAGTTTTCAAAGTTGCACCCCTATAAGTCTTTGCCCAAGACTCAGAGATAATCAGCCATACTAACTTCCAGAACATTTAGAAAATGGTTTGCTATCAATTCTAGGCTCCTTTCTCCTTCAGGCTTCTAAAGATAGGTTCTAACTTTAGAAATGTACTTTAATTCAATGAAACTCAGCCCTATTGTAAGTGCTCTGGGAATTTGAGAGATAAATCAGCTAAAGTCTCTAAGACTCCTAAATTTCCTTTGAAAGGATAAAGGAAAGAGATCATTTTAACTGGCAGAAATAGGCAAGTCATCAGTAAGTCCAGGTAATGTAAGCAGCATATTCAGGGTTATGTTTTCAGCACACTGTATGAAAATAACTTTTTGCAAGGGCTGAAATCTGTAAGTAAGCTCTGTAAGTTTGGGGAACTACAGCAGAGAAGCATATCCTAATGAAGAAGCTTTATTTATTTATTTGCTCTAATTATTCTTAGTGTCTGTCCAATGCTTAACCTGGAGAGGAGAATCAATGTGTTTTGTGCATTTCTTAAAAATAAAAAAAAGACTGAATAAGTAAATAAGAAACTATTTTTTAAAATCAATAGCACTATCAATGTATTTATTTACCCATTTAACAACTATTTATTGAATGTAACTCCGAATACAATCCTTGTCCACGTGGAATTTGTAATTTAATGAGAAGGACATATATTAAAAAACTAATCACACTATTAATTTATTACTCCAATGGCATTTATTTCCCTTGACCCTAGGATTACTTCTGTCTCCCATCTGCTTTCTGGTCATCCAGTTGACCACTGTTCGTTGAGCTAAGGACTCCTTCCTGCTCCACGATGAGCCATGGGCCACACCATACCTGGCTGCTGTTGACCAAAGATCCCCTGTAAAATTCTATTTCCTCTTCAAGAGCCCAGAGGGAGGATGGAGGAGTGTGAGGCAAGCTTTGTCTCCATGTGCAGCGCCATCTTTTACTTTCTCCATAACCTCACCACACAAAGTTGTGTGCATGTGTTGATGTCACTGAATAGTTGGGCACAATCAAGGGGAATTGTAAAATATGAAGGAAGAAATGTCAAACTGTATGTTAAATATGACTTTTTCATAGCTAGAGGGGAGATTTCCCCAAAAGTGAAACCCTCTGTAAGGGAGTAACTCTGTTCTTAACCACAACCTCCCAAGATAATCTCACCCTTCCTTTCGCTCTGAGAGCACCATCTTTAAGTCTACATCCACCTTTTGAAAAAGATGCTTTTGTAAACACTACATTTAAAAAACAGCAATAGTCACAGTCACGCACACACACACAGTGCATACAAAACATGTGGTATCTTTATTGGTGGTTGCTTAATGCGAGAGGGCAGTAGGGATCAGAGGGCAATTCAGCCACCACCCCTGTCCCAGGCCACCTCCAGAGCTAGCCCGTGTCTGAATCACTTCCACTAGGGTGGGTGTGGGGGGATCCACAAAGGAACATTAGAGATGTCAAGAATCTCCCGACAGTGTGGTCCCGCTGCTTCTAACATGCTACCCCCAAACAGAAAGTGGGCAGAAGAGTTTCTAATGATTCTACTGTCGGTGATTCCAGATGAGTCCCAATCCCAGGGCAGGAGCTACGCACTCCTTGGGGGTATATGCCCTGCCGAGTTGTTTGAGGAGGCAGAAAGGGGCAGACAGCTTGCTCCTGACTGCCCCGTGGAGAGGCGAGGGGAGGCCTCCCCAGAGACTCCAAACCCAGGGGTACAGTCTGTTCTTCGGTGCCTTCTTGGCCTCTTTGCTGCCTCAGACTTCAGGAGCCCCCAAGACCTGGTCACCGAGGTGCCACAGGCGCCAGCGCTGACCGCACTCTCCCGCGGGCCCCGGGGCTGCTCCCCCACCCCCTTTACCTTTGTTTTCCTAGTCTGTTCCTCCCTGAGCCTGTTTGTGTAAGAAACCCTCTCTCCCTGCTTCCTGTGTCTCTGTCGTTTCCTCCCATTGCCATTCTACACTGTGGCACTGAGGGCCATTGTTTTTCTTTCTAACCGCAATTCCAGACCCTGGGAATGGCAAGTAGGTGCGCGAGGACGCAGGGGCAGGCGGGGCGGCGGGCTGGGGCCGAGCTCCGAGCCCGGGAGTACCAGGGAAGCGGTGGGCTGCTGTTTGCTGGGCAGCTCGGGAAGGAAGGAACTCAGTATCAGGAGACAGCTTCTTGCCAGTTAATCCTCAGGCACTATCTAAACGAAGGCATATTCCCAGAAGTGAAGACGGGAGATGTCTGAAAGTGCTGATAATCATCTTCGTCAAAGGAAGCTGTGACTGTCCCATTTGCTTTCTGACTTTTTAACATATCCTCATTGCTTTTAAACTAGCTGAAAAATAAACTGAGCCTTTTTTATTGGGGAGCTTAACAGAAACACGAAGCCAGGTGCTGGACACATGGATACCTCGTTAGAAATGAATTTCCTTGCCATTCTGTTCAGTGCTTCTGCGTTATCCGTTTTGATCAGCCCCACTATTCGCCCAGCCCGCGCTGTAGTGTAAGATAAACTACTGCATGTTTCCTTGGCACCGTTTAAATCAGACAGGTTCTCACAGGAGCTCAGATCTTGGGTTGTTTTCCTGAGCACAGGGAGAAGGAACTGAAAAAGTAGCTGGCCTGGGGAAAGAGGAATGTGATGTCTCTTTACTTACCATTGAAATGCCAAAGCCTGCTTCATGTGTTGATTTCCAAATATAAATAGGAGGAACACTGTGGTCCATATCCCACTGAAGGACTAAACCAGTAACACGTGGGCTTTGCTTTGTAACCCAAGATCTTTCTTTCTTTCTTTTCAGTTCAACTCCGAGAAAGTAAACTGAGCAAGATTTGACAGACAATTTCAGCTTGGTTTCACAAGAGATGTATCGAAGCACACTTATTTTGTTGACTGTTACCTAGCAGAAGATGATTGTCCTATTTTGGTAGCATTTGTTCCATAAAACTTTCAACGTTTTTGCCAACTCCTTTCATTACACCTTTCCTGCCAGTTATGACATTAAGGGTCACTCATCAAAGAGATTTTGTTTATTTCAAGTTTTTTTTTTTTTTGAAAGAAAGAAAAAGAGAGAAAAGAAGAAAGAAAGAGTGAAAGAAAGAAAAAAATAAATATTTCAAGTTTTAATGGGCAATGTGGTTACCAGGAATGTGTAAATTTTCAGGTTTCTGTTAAAGCAGTAGAAAGTTATAAAGCACATAATGGAAAAGAAACATATCAAATTCCTTTATTTCAAATAAAGTTGTGTTTTTCATTAAAGGATTTAAGAGTGCCCTGTGCCAGCCCCATACCACAAAGCTACTGATCTTGGAACATGATTTAAATATTGATCAGTCACCACTTACAATTTAAAAAAATAATGGACCATACTACTTTCTATCAGGAGCAAACTTAAGTTTGCAAAATCCTTTCCAGGGAATCCCTCCCCCTCCCCCCAAAAAAAATCAGATACATAGAAATCATTTTCAAGAAGACATTCTATTAAAAATAGTGATAATTATTTTTAACGGAGACATTTTGTTTTCAAAAGATGGTATTTTTTAAAGAGACTTTTATTGCTGGAATTACATTATTACTCTTTTCTTGAGTTAAAAATGAACTCTAGAACATGCTGATATATATAAGGATAAAATGAAATAATTTCTGAGTTCTACTTCAAAGTAAAGAGAAGTCAGTTGTTAGAGGTTTATATGAACGAAGACAGGTGAGGCATTAACAGTGTGTGTGTGGGTGATGCGTGCAAGAGGGTTCATCATGGTATTCTGGCTACTTCTGAACATTACAACTATTCAATAGTAACGATTTATGAAATGAAAAAGAACAGTGGAAGACATAAA
Source organism: Cacajao melanocephalus (assembly GCA_963573385.1). NCBI lineage: Eukaryota > Metazoa > Chordata > Mammalia > Primates > Pitheciidae > Cacajao > Cacajao melanocephalus. The sequence goes on along the minus strand of CAUYLG010001886.1, from coordinate 142,302 downwards.
TAAACATGCTTTTTTAAAAGAGAATTAAGTATCATTACCTTTTTATTTAAAAATACTATATTGATATGCTCTTCTGGTGCTATGTTCTTGCAGAGGCCAGAAATGTTGGAACTCTTGGAAATACAAATATCTGAGCAGGTATATCACTTTTCAGATATCCAGAAAAAGAAATGCAAATCACCTAACTGAGTGCAAATAATTTGACTTTATTAAAGCTGCCAATAGCCCAGTCTAAACAATTTCTAATTCAAACTCTCAAATCACTGCTTCTTAGGGTGGGGTGGCCTCTTAAAGTCATTCCTTAGAAGTCCATGGTGACATTATTTAGGGAACTAGTTACTTTCTTCACTTTGCATATTTCTGGGTAGAAGATTTAGAAGAACTCTGAGAAATAACAGTATTGGTGAATAAATCTTAGAAACGTGTTTTTCCACCTCTGGCTCTACAACAAACAAGTAACACACAACTTAGCCAGGAGTGTTCTAGAATTTGCTTCATCAAGATGCAGCTGTTTTATGAAAGAGTAAAACTTCCTCCTCATGTGAAACAGGAAAGGATATTTTACTCACAGCGAACACCATTCTTGATCTATGCAAGGTCAAGACTTCTAAGACTACCTCTCGGACTCTTGTTGGTGTTCTTTCTCTGTGCTCCTGCAGACTGACTCCCATGAATCAAGATTTTCCCATCTCCGGATGACCAATCAGCTACCGCAGTATCTTCCTCCTAGAATATCTCATTTTCCTCACGTTGTCTGTTTTACTGATTAATTTACACAGACATATACCATGAAAGTGTTTAATAATGAATAAAGCATCCATTGCCAGCAAATACACTGCATGGGAAAATAAGTCAGGGTCATCCTGCCCCACAGACGGTTAACTAATTTCATTAGGTGGTCCAAAAGAGGAACAGATAAAATGGCCCATTTTGTTTTAAACATTTATGGTATTTAGAGTTTACCCTCCTAGAGGAGATCGAACAACCAACCTTTGGCATTGCATGGGGAAATACCTCACTTTGCCGTGTGCAGTATTTATATTTTAGGCCATTAGGGATACTGGCTGTCCTCTAAACTGAGCTAAAATAGAAAAGAATCCTGCCTCTCCATGGGTTAAATAAAGACCACAAGTTAAAACAGTCAGCCTCAAAGTATTTCATGGGCCTCTCCCCAGACACTCATTCTACTTTTCTGGAATCTTAATCCTATTCTGTACCTTTTGATCAGGCCAAACCCCAGACCATGGGTGACTTATCGAAAGGGCTGGAATTTGCACTGTGCCCCATACACCCATCTCACTGGCCGCTTGTAGGCTGGATTATGGGACTAACACTTCAACACTCCCAAGTGGAGGCCTGTGAGTGGCTCATGGTCTCCATCACAGGCAAGGTGCCACAAGTCAAGTGGGAGGTCAAGCAGAACACACCAAGCAGCCCTGTCTCTGGCTCTTCCCAGCTCCATGTTAACAGAAATATCTTTCTTCACTCCACAACACCAGGGTTAATTTTTTTTTTTTCAATATAGACATGAGTTTCTGAGTTCTCCTTCCCTTCTGCATAGAAATAATCAGTCAGACTTGGGTTCCAGGACCAAGTTCACAATCTACTAGCCTGGCAATCTTGGCCAAGTTATTAACTTCTTTGAGGCTACAGTGTTCTGATCTGTAAAATGGAAATTTATTACCTACTTCCGAATTACGAAGCAGATTGAATGAGGCAACACATGTGGCTGTTTCATGCAGTAGTTGCCTTTAAAGCTACTGATGAGCAGTTCTTTGAATCATTTTTTTTAACACAAATGTAGTCTCATATTTACAGTAAATATGGATTAATTTGCTTGTGACTTGTCATTTTTTCAATAATAGTTGCTTCAGTCAGCACTGCAGAACTAGCAAATAACAGACTACCTGATTGGTTTAAGTACTACAAAGTTCAGGATAACATTGAGATCACTTTTGGCTTATTCTTGACTATGTAGTGTCCCCTTCATGGGAAGCTTGGAAATAAATGGAAAAGATGTGGGAAGTGAAAACATGGAGTGTCTTAGTATTACTCTTCCTGTTGAAGACAAGAATTGCCTCCACATTCATATGTTGAATATAAAGGCTGGGCTAGCATTTAAATAGCACAAATATTGATTTTCTAGCCTGTCCCTTGAGAATATTCACTACAGAAAGATAAGATTCACTGTGAAGAACTCTTCCTAAACAACAAATCTAAAATTTCCCTTTTTCTTGACAATTCCAAAGGATCCTAATATATTCATGAATGAATGCTTGATCTGTGAAACATCCTATTTCTGTATAATAGTCATCCAAGCCTACCTTAGGAAAATAACAGTTATTGATTTTTTAAGTGTATCAGGAAAAGAAAATATATTTAGCTAAAGCTGTCACCTACTCTTACATTAGTGATTGCTCTCTCCTCAACATGCCACTCATCCAAAATTTGCTTTATAGATTCTTGTCAGTGTGTTTTCACATAAAAGTCAAAAATCTTCTCGCTTCCTGGACTAGGAAAAGATACACCAGTATTGTCTTTATTTCCCTTGGAGTCACTGTTGTAAATCTGTGGCAGGTTAGGTGATTAGAAAGCTAAAAATAATTAAAAGGTGGATATTACTTATTACCCCTCTTTCAGAGCTGAGATTTTGCAGGCTCTGGGAGATTCCAGTAGTGCCTAGGTCCAGGGGTAGAATTGAGATGAAAACCCAGGAAAATCTTATGACACTACTCTGATGTACTGAGGTTGGTATCACAGACAGGTCTTGTAGAAGCCAGTCAACTTTGTGTTGTTTGCTTCACCTGAACCATAGCCAGGTATCATCCTTCCAGAGTGTGCTGTTGTCATGAGTGGTGCCAAGTGAGAGAGCGAAAGAGCAGCACACAGCCTCTGCTGGAACTAGCCTGCAGAGTGAATGCTCCAGGAATGGGGTGGCTGGCTCACTTGTTTTCTTTATTTAGACTCTGGTCTTCCTCTTTGCATTTCAGTGAAAAAACAAAAAACAAACAAACAACAAAACATACACACACACACACACACACACACACACAGGTCCCTAATATGTCTAATTCTGAATTCGCTTTCCCCATTTGCCGACTACTTCCCCTTCTGGCTTTAGTCACCTTTGATGAAACTTCATACCTCTTTCCCCTCACTCAGGCCACCACAGAAACTCTTCCTTTCAAGGATCATTCCTTCATTTCTACTCCTGCTGCCTCCACCTTGGTCCTGTGTATTAGAGTTTCTTTTTTCTTTTTACATTTTTTTTTTCTATATTGGGTCTCACTCTGTCTCCCAGGCTGGAGTGTAGTGGCGCAGTCATGGCTGACTACAGCCTTGATCTCCCAGACTGTAACAATCCTCCCATCTAAGCCTCTTGAGTAGCTGAAACTACTGATCTGCAAAATGGAAATTTATTACCTACTTCCGAGTTACTGAGCAGATTGAATGAGGCAACACATGTGGTTGTTTCATGCAATGTATGTCACCACATCCAACTAATTTTTGTATTGTTGCAGAGACAGGGTTTCGCCAAGTTGCCCAGACTGGTTCCAAACTCCTGAGCTAAAGCGATCTGCCCACCTTGGTGTCCCAAGTTGCTGGGATTAGTGGCATGAGCCACTATGCCAAGCCGTAATTTTTTTAATTATTTTTTTAACATTTACACCTTAACTGCTGGGGTACAGTTTCATATCTAGGTCCTTGTAAGAATCTCTAAACTAATTTCTCACTTTCCAGAACCTCCCTACCACCACCCTTAACACAACAGATACTCTCAAACAAGCCTCCCAATCTATTAATTTTTTTTTTTGAGGCAGAGTCTCACTCTGTTGCCCAGTCTGGAGTACTATGGCATGATCTTGGCTCACTGCAACCTCCACCTCCCGGGTTCAAGCTATTTTCCTGCCTCAGTCTCTCGAGTAGCTGGGACTACAGGTGCCTGCCACCACACCCAACTAATTTTTGTATTCCTAGTAGAGACCTGGTTTCACCATTTTGGCCAAGACCGTCTCGATCTCTTGACCTTGTGATCCGCCTACCTTGGCCTCCCAAAGTGCTGGAATTACAGGCGTGAGCCACTGCGCCCGGCTTCCAGTCTATCCAGTCTATATCCCATGGTGCTTCCAGATTAAATCAGCCTGAAGTCCAGTTGGTGTGGTGGAAAAGGCACAGTGTGTGGAGTCAAAGACCTTGTTCTAGTACTGACTCTACCACTAACACATTATTTGACTTTGGCTGAGTTATAGAAAAGGTTGAATTGAAACGCTGAAGTAGAGAAGTCAGTAAAATGAAGCAGGGGCCAAGGGTGCATATCAGAGTGACCCAATCTGCTGCTTGTTTTTATTTAGCCTCGCCATCTAGATCCATTCTTTGCCCTTACTGGTGTCCCAGGAGGCTAACCCCTATAGACTGTGTCATTGGATTCCTCTTGGGCAATGGGAGGTAAAGACAGAGATGCAGAGATAAAGGGCAATGGAGGAGAAAGAAACTGGAGTATTTCTCAGCTGCTGTCCCTTTCCTGTTGAGCAGACTCTCCTACAAGATTCCAGCTCTCGCTGGACTCTAGTAACATTACTTCCTTCCCCTGCCTGTGCAGACCTGAGGGCACATATTCTTACAGCGATGTGGCTCTAGAAGTGTTGTCCTCAGATCAGCAGCATCTGCATCACGAGAAACGCAAGTTCAGGAGCTCCACCCCGTATATATTGGATGAGAAATGTAAAAGGTGAGCTCTAATAATCTGTGTTTTCATAAGCACTTAACTTGACAACTTTGAGAACCATTGTCCTAGAGGAGATTGCTGGGCCTGACCCCAAAACTCTCTGATTCAGTAGACTAGGAGGTGGGACACAACAATTTGCATTTTGAACCCTTCCCAGATGAAGACTTTGCCCTTCCCAAAACTAGACTTTGAGAACTGCAGCTCTAGATCAGCTGCCAACCAGCCCCTTCTCCCTGCTGGAAAAAGCAAGCCTTTTTTTCCACTTAAAACCCTTGAAGTGAGTTCACCTGGAACAGATGCTGCCTCAGGTAATGCCAGTTCTTCTTAAGACCCATTTCCCCAATACCCTAAATGTGCCTATGGGCTCATAAGGAGAATTCAATCCCTGTGTGGTTTTGAAGAAATGCAAGGTTTGCTCCTGAAGAAGACACAGCTCACTCAGCAATGGGATATGAATATTGTCTAATCTCATTTCATTTTAAACTTGTGAGTTAGGTTTTGTTTTTATTCTCCTTGTAGAGATGAGGAAACAGGGTCTCAGAAAACATGTTGCTCACTGAAGAACTGAAATTCAGATCTTCTGAGTACAAACTCCAGGTTCTTTTTATTATATGACACTATTTCCTTTAAAATAAAAACTTAAAAATAGTATTAAATTTTTTACTCAGGTCTAGATCAATTTGGACTCAGTGCCTATTGCTTTTTTCCAAAATACAAAAATTCTGTAATAATACGAGCAAAAAAGTAAGTACAAAATACTACTTCTAAATCGATCATTTACTATATTTTACTTAATTAAATTCAATAAATTTATTTAAGCATATAGAATGTGTCCCAGATGCTACAGAATCAACTATATATGAGATCTAGTCCCTGTGCTCACATAGTTCAAATTAAGTCATCCAGATAAATAGAAGCAGGCATCTAAATAAATAACTGCAACAGAGATGCTTTAGGAACATTACATTTTAATTGCCTATTTATTTATGCTCCCTAGATACCAACCCTCTTGAACTCAGAGATCTGGTGTTTTTTTATATTCTCAGCCCTAAGCACGGTGTCTGGAACAGAGTAGACTCTCCATAAATATTTATAGAATAAATGAATTAATAAATTAATGAAAAGAAAAAAGTGTAATGGAGACTCAGTTGAAGAAGCAATTAATTTTGACTTTATGTACTAAGAAAAGCTACATTTTGACAAATGGTAGGGTGAGTTTTTAAAGAATCCATGAAAACAACTTATCTGCATACTGGAGTTTTGTTGTGTAAGGGTATATTGTTTGTCATGCTCCTAATTGGAATGGTCTTAACATGAGCAGAAAGACATATTCACTCCCATAGAGAGAATTTTGCATATTCTGCCATAATAAACAAATACTCTTGTTCCAATAAACAGATCCTCCAAAAAAAAGTAGACCTAATTTAATTCCATTAAGACCAAAAGTTTCCCACAACTGTTTCATTTAAATCTACCTCTACTCCAAAAACATCCACAGTCCAAATTTTCTGAAACTGTCCATTTGTATCATATGAACTGCCCTTCTAGCACTATTTTATCATTTCTTTGGTCATATACTTTAAACTCATTCATTTATTTATTTAATAATTTACTAAGCACAGAGCCATCTCCTGGCTCATTCTGCGATTCTGGTACCTACATGGCTCCAACTCAAATGTAAAGAGACTCCGTTATTTTTCTCTAGGTTCATTTCTTCCACGCTGGAATTAACACACTGTTCATCAGACATTCAGCAAAATGCTTGCCATCTGACAAACTAAACTGAAAGCACTTCCTCTCCCAGAGGCATTTAATTACAAGAGTAACTGTTGTCTCTGTTAGTCTAGCGTAGACCCCAAATGATTCATCCACTCAAATGCAGTTACACATAGTGTCAAAGGGGCAAAACCTAGGGAGGTTACAAGAAAGACTGAGAGTCATTTGGAATGCTCTGCTATCAGATGCCAAATCACCAATAGGAAAATGGAATTTTTGAAATACCTGGATCTCAAAGGCTTCGTAGTCCTGCCTATGGGATCCAGAAAAGTGTCAACCAAAGCTAAGCTGCCCTTTTGGACACACTTTGAAGCAAATCATTTTTGGTGGCCAATTTAAATGTTTGTCTTCGATTGAAAGTTTATATTTGATCCTTGGCCATGTTGAAATATGTATCCCTCATTGCAAACAAAGCTGTTAAAATACCCAGAATGGCCATAAGGACATAGTCCTCAGAAGCAGATCCAAAGGCTCATCGACAGGCAAAGCCTTGTGGCCACTTTGCAAAACCTTTAAAGTATTGACATCAACTCTAAACATACGGCAGCCAGAGTGTGACTTCCTGGAGAGGTGCCAGTCTTCTGTTGGTAGCACTGGGAAGTTCCACCACAGGAGAGGCTCATGGAGAGACACAATGGCCTGTGCGAAACACATTGGTGGTCACTTTTTTCTCACTTCCCCGCGTATGGATGGTGGAAATTGTCCTGTCAGTTGGCACGAGTTGATGCTTCATACTGCCTAAAGAAACTTGGAACCAGCTTTATTTTCATCATTCAGATGTGGGCCTTCTCATGTCGGTGTCTGGGGCCAAGTAAGATCCACTAATTAAGTAAATATTAATAAGAATTGAATTCCTTAAGTGAATACAACTTGCAGCCACAACACTGTAAGTCTTAGATTATCCATAAAGATAGGAGAGCATGGTGTTCTGATTAATAGGATCTTTTGCTTACACAAGGGCTATGGATAATCCCACACATAAACCACCAATTTTCAAAAAATTAAAAGACAATATGGTCACCCAGTACTGAAACCATACTGAGCAAAGCCACTCTTGATTCAGAAGGCACCTCAGAATGTAATGTGCCTCAGGGTCACCATTAAACATATCATTTTTAAGAGCTGCAGAATAAACTCACTCCCCACAGACCTACTCTGAGATGTGTACTTTTAAACAAATTCTTCACATTAATTCAGTTGCTTGTGATTTATTTCTGTCTCATAAAATGGAGCTCAGTGCATGAAGAAAGAAATTCTATTGGTTTGAATGTGGGAACTCAGATTCCTACATCCAGATATAAACAGCCTTTTCTTCATACGTATTTTTACATGGTTAAGGCAACACTGCATAGAAAAATTGTATTATGTTTTCACTTAACATTCTATGTAGCATGAGCATTTTTACATGTCATTGAACTCTTTATTAGCAAATTATAATTGCTATATAATATAACCTCAAATAAATCAGTTGTAATATACTTTACCACTTCCCATTTTTGAACATTTATTAATTAGTTTCTTTCATTTAGGTATCACAAATATTGTTGTGATAATTGTCTCAGTGTTCTAATCTTTGTTTTCTTTTTCTTGCTTCTTTTTTTTTTTCTTTTCTTCTGAGACAGGGTCTCACTCTGTCACCCAAGCTGGAGTGCAGTGGCACAATCTTGGTTCACTGCAACCTCCACCTTCTGGTCAAGTGATTCTTTAGCCTCAGCCTCCGGAATAGCACGTGCCACCACGCCTGGCTAATTTTTGTATTCTTTGTAAAGATGCGGTTTCACCATGTTGCCCAGGCCTGTCTTGAACTCCTGAGGTCAAAGTGATCTGCCAGTCTTGGCCTCCCGAAGTGCTGGGATTACAGGTGTGAGCCACAGAGTCCGGCCTTTGATCATTTTCTTAAAACAACTCCCTTGAAATGAAATTATGATCAAAGTGTTTGATCATTTTTAAGGTTATATGTATATGTGTATACATATATATGCATATGCACACTATATATATATAAACATATATTATATATATATATAATATATATATATATGTGTATATACATAAATTTTCCCCGCAGGTTTTCCAATTTATTCTCTATAAGCGGTATTTTTAAGTGTTCATTTTAGCACCATCAACACATTAAAAATACACTTTAATTGGTTTTTATTTTATTTCAACTTCTAGTTATTTCTTTCCCACGTCTCTCCTGGTAGATTGTCTTTGTCTTATACAATCATTGATTGGTTACCTGGTAAGTTCTTCTGAGCGCAGTTTTTTTTTGGTTTTGTTTTGTTTTTGAGATGGAGTTTCACTCTGTTGCCCAGGCTGGAGTGCTATGGCATGATCTTGGCTCACTGCAACCTCTGCCTCCCAGATTCAAGCGATTCTCCTGCCTCAGCCTCCTGAGTAGCTGGGATACAGGTGCGTGCCACCACACCTGGCTAATTTTTTATATTTTTAGTAGAGACGGGGTTTCACCATGTTGGTCAGGCTGGCCTCGAACACCTGACCTTGTGATCAGCCTGCCTCAGCCTCCCAAAGTGCTGGGATCGCAGGCGTGAGCCATCGCGCCTGGCCTGAATGCATTTTTTTTTTAAAAAGCGTATTATATATCTATACCTGCTCTTAAGTTACAGTTTCTTTCTGTAACAAATCAGGATTATTCTTATAATTGTATATAATTTGGGAAAGGAGATTGCATGTAGCTAGAACACAAAAACTCTCAGCTACTCTATGATAAGTTTAAGCTGACAAGTAGAGGCTAGTATGCTTCCTTGTTTTCTGCAGGAGGGATATATATGGCACTTAGAAAATGTATCTGAAAATTCACATTCCTTTTCAAATTATTGTATGGAAATATCGCAAGATTTTGAAAAGGACATGAATAACCCAGAAAAAAAAGTTAAAATATTTATGTTTTCCATTTTTCTTTGAATGGGTATCTCAAGGAAGGAAAACTGTTTTGGTCTGAAGAAGACATAGCCATGTATCTGCTTTGCTCTCTTCTCCATTTCCAGGTTCCCCAAAGTGGGCAGGGCTGGCTTGAAAAGCAATGGAGAAAAAGTTCGGGAGATCGATGATGGTGATGTTCGCACAACAAGGCAAATGTACTTAATGCTACAGAGCTGTACACTTAAAAATGGTTAAAATGGCAAATTTTATATTATATATTTTTGACTCTCTGTGTCCCCCAAAAAGTAATGAAGGCTTTTCCTTTTCATCTTCTGGGACTCTCTGAGCCTCCTGCTGTCTGTTAACCAACCCCTACAATTCCGCACAACTTGATAGCAGCTGGGAGTGGTGGGGGGAATTCAAATGACTCAGGAAAGCTAGTTGACTGAGAAACTGCCTCCCAGAGCTTCTTCCAAATTAGCAGCAATATGAGTACAGCCATGAACATGACTATATTTGAAAAAAAGAATAACAAAAGAGTAGCAGCTGCTGCTTGGCTGCTGCTTGGTGACTGGGAGACAAGGCTTAGAATTGCCATGAGAGCCCTAACTACAGGCAAAGTCACCCTATAAATGTACCTTGCATTCCACAACGGGAAGATTTCTGGAAATTTGGCATGTAAATTGAAATCCATAAAGTAAATCATTTAAGCAGAGATGAAAATAGTAGTTTTATTTCAATTATATAGATAAAGCGCATGAGATAGAAGAGTCCAAACTATAGAATTCAACCTTTTAGAAATGTTTTAAACATAAGACCCTGCTTTTGTTTAAATAGTTAGTGCCCATCCTCTCTTCCACCTGCAAGAAGACCAAAAACTCAACTTACTTATTGGCCAAAATTAAATGAGAACAAAAGCAAGAATAAATAAAATGTTATAATATTCTTATGTAAATACAAGAATGTGTTAAAGAATTAAAGAAACCTTTTAAAGATATAAAAATAAAGGCAATAAACAAAAAGAATTTTTTTTAAGATCTAAGAGCAACTAAAATATCTGGAGCACATACTCTGAGCCAGGCACTGTCCCAAGTCCTTACCTGTATTAACCCTTTATTCCCCACACACCCCTACCAGGAAAGGTACTACTGCTGCCCCATCTGACAGATAAGGAAACTGAGAACCAGAGAGTTAAGGAACTTGCCTAAGGTTAGCAATTAGCTGCAATGCTCTGAATCTCTAAGCCATATTGCTTTTCCAGACTGTACCTAGAATTTTACTCTGTGTCTAAAGTTGGCAATAAACTGAAAGAAGAAAAACGTGGTTATATTTGGGCTGTAAATAAAAGCATTTGCGGTCTTTCCGAGGTCTGAGAAGCACTTCTTTGAGAAATATTGATTTTTATTTAAAGAAAAAGAGAATTAGATTATTTTCTACTGACTCTCAAGTTTGGGCAGTTAATAAACTTTAGCTATGTCCCAGATTTTTCTTGTGATTTGAATTGTCATTTGAAGCCTGTCTGAGGAGGGATGAAGAAAATCAAGATTTGGCAAAAGGCTTAATGCAGTGTAGCATCTTTCCCTGAGCACTGGCATCCTGAGATGCAGATATTTTCCATCCCAGCAGCAGCTGCTGAGGTGATGGTGAGGATGGAGTGTTGTACAGACTGAAGCTCATCATGTTAAGACACTGCTTATCAGAAAGGTCAGAGCCCTTTGCATGCCCTCTGTTTCCTTTTCAGTGAAAGCCTTTGTTCTTTGCCCTGCCCCACCCTCAAATCCCATCACCCAGCCCCAGGCTTCCTGGCCCACATATAGGCTTGGAGAGGAATTGTGAGATCTTTAAACTTTTACTTAACTGATTTCAAGAAAGGTAAACCCAGAAACTGGGGGCTAAGGGTAGAATAACTTCAAACTGGACCCTCGTGCAAATGTTTGGAAGCTTAGATCACATCTGGCTGGAAAGAGGGGTTGCAGGTTGATAACGTATCAGTGTTTTGCACTACTCAATTAAACTGATGAGCACAGTCTGCAAAAGTGGCCAGCATCAGCTCACCTCACCGTGGACAGAAAGGCACTGATGATTACATCCTCAACAAAGCTGGTGACTCAAGGGTTGCCATTGGTGACCAACTTATTTACTTCTTTCTTGAGTTTCCATTCTTAGGACTACTTCCACATTCACAAAACAAAGACTGTATGCTACGTTTATTTCCAAAAAGAGCTTTCTAGAGCTGATACGGAAATTATGACTCCAGCAATGGACAGAATATGGTTAACTGCCAGAGATTTGGGTTCTTTCTACAGAGAAGGAGCATTAAAGATGAACAGCACCCAGCAGAAAGAAACCTGGAAATCTCCAGGCCTCTCCATTACTATGTGACCAGAAGCAACTCAGTAAACTTCCAGAGCTGCAGGTTCTCATCTGGAAAACAGTAAGCACTCCTAGATCTCCCTGTTTTCAACTGGTTGGTTCAACAATCAAATATCATGTAAATATCAATGTAAATGAAAGTGCCGTCTACATGGTCACTGACTATATGAGTAATAAGATATTACCCCACCTCACTCGGGTAATAAAGGTGTTCTTTCTACAATCAAACTAGACAATGACCTGTCAAGAGTGTTTCTAGATTTTATGTTCTACGGTTTAGCAAATGGAGATAAACTTTGCTATTTAATACAGTAAGACAGTCGCCTTCAACGAGTCCACAACTTAGGCCAGCTCGCAGTGATCACACCCTTCTCTAAACGCATCACACATTGTTCATAGGATTCGTTTGGAAATTAATCACATGCTGCTTGATGCTGTCAACCATTGTTATTTTCCTTTTGAATGTTATTTTGTGCATTCAGATATATATCTCATCTTTCCATCTAGACTTTACATCCCTTCAGGACTATTTGGTGAGCTTCTTGTGCATATTAAATAAGATAATGTATATCAAGGACCTAGAATCATATCTAGCACATAGTAATCTCAATAAATAATAGTCGCTGTTTTCTTTCAGATGATCTAGCATGAATTTAGGTCTGGAGTATAGACAACAAGTTATCAATTAACCAATTCTAGTAGAAAAGATCACATTGTGGGATATTGTTTGAAGACTTTGTTGTGCAATAATCACATAGGACTTAAAAAGAATACCCTAGGCTCTGTGTTAAATGACATCCTTAATTGAGAACAATATTTTAGAGTTAAGAGGGAGCGGTGATGATGAACACAGTTATTGGAGTCAGATCCTCGTTTGAATGTCTACTCCAATTCTTACTAGATGTATGACTTTGGTCAAAGTACATCACTCTGTTAACTCCAACATGAGAGTGATATTACCTGCTCCAGGGCTGTGGTAAGAATTAAAGGAATTAAAGTGACAAAATGGCATAGGGCCAAATAGTAGTAGTTACTCCTGCTATTAAGAGTCCAGAAGAGTCCAGGCCAGAAGCGATGGCTCACCCCAGCAATCGGAGCACTTTGGGAGGCCGAGGTGGGCAGATCACCTAAGGTCAGGATTTTGAGACAAGCCTGGCCAATATGGCAAACCCCATCTCTACTAAAAATACAAAAATTAGCCGGCCTTGGTGGTGCATGCCTATAACCCCAGCTACTTGGGAGGCTGAGACAAAGGAATTGCTTGAACCTAGGAGGCAGATGTTGCAGTGAGTTGAGATTGTACCACTGCACTTCAGCCTGGGCGACAGAGTGAGACGCCGTCCAAAAAAAAAAAAAGAAAGCCCAACAATTTTCTATCCTAGGACTCAGTAATCCACCCATAAGAGAAAGATTAACATGCCCACAATGGAAGAGAAATGGGAACGTGGTCTAACAATCTCCTACTTCACCAAGCCAATCTTTTTACACTCTGAGAACTAAGTAGAATAGATAGCATATGTATTAAATTTAATGCATATACAACTTGGCAAAAATTTGCCTCAGATTCTAGGGAATTTTTTTTTCTTTTTTTTTTTTTTAGACAGAGTCTTGCTCTGTTGCCAGGCTGGAACACAGTGGAATAGTCTCGGCTCCCTGCAACCTCCGCCTCCCGGCTTCAAGCGATTCTTCCGCCTCAGCCTCCGAAGTAGCTGGGACCACAGGCACGTGCCTGTGCACGTGTAGTAGAGACGGGATTTCACCATATTGGCCAGCATGATCTCGATCTGTTGACCTCGTGATCTACCCGCCTCGGCCTCCCAAAGTGCTGGGATGACAGGCGTGAGGCACCGCAGCCGCCCAGCAATGTTATTACTATATGCAGATCGGAGATTGAAAAGATAAAGCACGCGTACCAATCATAGAAACATAAGACTCCTTATTAGTTACATGTTTGAGTAGGCTACATAGCTATTAAATTTATTATTATAAGACTATAAAGTCATTTTAAAGGAAAAAATAATTGCATTTTGTTTCCAACTGTTAGCTTAAGTCATCTCAATCTTGAAATATTTGTTTTATAGAATTTTTAGATTTTTTATTCAAATATCAATAGAAACATTATAAAAATTATGGAGAGGAAAGAGCTACCAAATATATGTAGGTAGAAAATTGCAAAGATAAAACATTTGTAACAATTACAATTTTTGCAATATACACATGATACAGTTTGAGAATCGAAATCAGATATTCAGTAATGTAGTGATTGGAGGGTGTCTTTTTACCTTTTGGTGAAGATAATAGTAATTTTATAGAGTTCTCTTTTGGAGGAGATTCAAATACATGCTTTCATTAATTTATGCATTGGTAAATATACTCAGGCTTTCCTGCATCAGTATTTGACGTTTAATTTTTAAAATGATTTTCTTCCCTAAGCTGGCATTATATTCCCATACCTTTTTCAATTAAATAATTATATTATTGCTCAAAAAACTTTGCTCAGCAAATGTATCTAATATGTAAATAAAATATTTTCTTATGATTTCTAAAACACTAAATTATTAAAAACATTTAAAATAGGAAATACATGTTGCAATGTAATAAATAATGCTACTTAATTCTAATCTCAAAAGAAGATAACTTACGGTAACTTAAATCTTTTTTAAAAGTGTATCTGTAAGTCTTTGCTCAAGAGAAATATATATTTTAATTGAGATTAAAATATCATTAAGATTTGCATTTATTTCACTCCTAGTGTCTTTGTTTAATTTTTTCTCTTTTAAATTTGACATTATTTTAGAGACTGTGACACACCTCTTAGTTTTAAAATTTGGTTCTAGTTTTATCTTTACAAAAATGTTCTTTAAAAATACAGCTAGAAAATATTTAGTGGCAGTAGAAATGACCTCTAAAAACATTTAAAGTTGGAAACAGATTTAAAATAAAATAATCTTTAAAACAAAGACCATTATAATAATTAAAACCTCAAATTTTTAAATTTCGCCAAAATGTTTAAGTGACCAAAAATTATTTGTGTTTGCAATATTTCAGATTTCTCCACCTGTCTTCTGCTCTCTTTGCTATATTCTGTATAACAAATTGGAGGAAACAAACCATTCATACAAAGAATCAATTAATCTAAGAAATATGTATGTCTCAAAATTTCATTTAAAAAATGGAAGATTCAATTTTAAAGACTTTTCTGAGAATTGCGTGAATTGAACACACATTAACTGTGTTTTGTACTAATTGTATTAATAGTAATTTTATCTTCTTACCTTATTTAGAAAGGCTGGGTTAGTGTGGGGAGAATTTACATTTATATTTGAGGAATTTTCCTAATACTTTCTTTTAATTAAGGAACATGGCTTACAGTGAATCAGCTAGCATGGATTTACATAGAGCTTAAGCTAATTGCTTAACTTTCAGAGAAGTCATACTTTTTCAAATGAATCATGAAGAATGTCTTCAAAGGTCAATAGAGAGAAAAAAAATTCAGTTTTTCCTCCAACACAATAATTTGTACTTTTTTTTGTAGAAATCTGGAAGTAATTCTGATTTTAAAAGGCAACATTTTCAGCAGCTTCAATTTTCTTTCTAAGTGTCAATTAAAAGCCATGTCTGATGTTTCATTTTAGTTGGAGCCGTTACCCTAAGCACTAATAAGGTGACGATGGTGGGAAATATAAAAGTACATACGAGAAACAATTTAATTTTATATAACTTACACATAATGAAAATGCATTGACTCTATGCTACATGTTAAACAATCACTATAATGCCATTCATACATTTTTTAAAAGTCAAAAATCAACTTTCCAAAGACTTTTACACATATTATACTATCAAGAGAAGCCCAACTGGAGTTCTCAAATTGTTTAAATAAATAGATTTACAATTACCAAATAGAAATAAATGGAGATTAGCTGAATTAATTTTAAGTGTGTAAAAAAATACATAATAATTGTATATTTAATTTTTTTCCCAAAAATAAAATACGCCCCAGGGGCCAAGCAATGTCACTGGAATAAATTCCTTTCACAGATGTAAAGGTCTTGATGACAGTTATTTTCCAAGTCTAGGGTCCCACAATCACATCTCTGAAAGATTTTCTACATGAAGTGTTTGAAGAAGTGGTGGACGTGTCACTGATTTCTGAGGTCCATTCCAGGTCTCCTTTAAGGCAGAGGTGGGGCACACAGGAGAGAAGAAAAGGTAATACTGATAAGAGAATCTGAACCAAATGTTGTTGCATGCTAGAAACGATTAGATGCCCTTGTCATGGAGCTATTACAGAGGTCTGGGGTGAAAGAGGGAAAGAAGAGGTCAAGTGTAGGCAAATGAGTACAAAAAATGTTTATGCTATATAGTGCAGGGAAAGTGAACCCTTAACCTACTCCTAAATCCTCTTTCCTTTTCCTTTCTAAATACCCTTTGGTGCTGTGAAGAGAAGAATGGAGGTGGGTTTTATTGCTACTTATTGACACATATCAGGTTTAGCTACACAATATGTTTGTAATTAAAAGCTTCAGCAAAAATATTCTGCTCCTTTCCTTTGAGGATTTGCGGAGCACAGGCTTAGGTCACTGCTGCTGAACTGCCTCTCATTATGCAATGCCTATTTTAGAAAGTCTATGTCTTATCACACAGCTGCTTTTGGTGGGATCCATGTCTTACACATTCATTCAATAAATATGCATTGAGTACCTGGTAGGTTCCAGGCCCTGTGCTAGACAGTAAACAGATAAACGAAATTCCTTGCTCTCCTGGAGTTTACACTTTCACAGAAAAAACAGGCATGGAACAAAATAAATGAGTAACTTGAGTATCATATTGTATTGGATTTTTAATACACACTTTTTCCCCACACTTTAAAACATGTACATTAGTACATTCCAAAATTTATAATGAGTCATATGTTACTTGTTGATGTTTTTTCTTTATGGTGGCCCATAAAATAATGACATAAACCTTCAGTGGTAACATTTAGGATTCAACAAAATACAGTAGGCTATTAGGAAGCATTTTCAGAGAAGAAGAATAAAAAGTGGAATCTTGCAATTTTTAGTAGTGTGGTCAGGGATAGCCTCACTGAGAGGTGTCATTTGAGCTCAGATTTGATAGATGAAGGAGCAAGCCCTGGAAGGCATCCCAAGCAGAGGAAACAGCAAATGCAAATGCCCTATGAGGAGCATACCAGATCATGCTCTGGGAAGTATACAACCAGAGTAGATGGAACTAAACAAGGTAAGAACAGCAATAGTAAAAGATGAAATCAGAGAAATCAAGGAAGCCAGACTATGGAGGGTCTTGAAGACCACTGTAAGGACTTTAGCTTTCACTCTGAGTGAGATGGGGAGCCATAGAGGGCTTTGAGAAGACATACTATGAATTATATTTGAAAAGCAAAAAAGCACCTCTAATTGCTGTGTTGAGAGTGTGGGTGGACTGAAGAGAACAAAGAGTAAACTTAGACACCAATTAGGAATCTACTGCAATATTTCAAGTAGGAGACCAGCATGGCTGTTTCTAGGTGTTAGCAATAATGTGACAAGAAGTGGTCAGATTCTGAACAGATTTTGAAAATAAAGCCCATAACTTGATTTATGCTGGATGCCAGGTTTGAGAGACAAAAGTGAGTCATGGATGACTCCCAGATTTGGGCCGAAAGACTAGAGCTAAGGTGTCACCATCAATCATTCTGATAGTAAACCAGAGGTTCCTCATGCTAAATCAGGAAGTTTTTGACTGTATACAGAATTGTGTATCTAAAACTAAATATTTCAGATAGTACTGGCCATGAGAGTTTTGGCTCGCCAAAGGAAGTAAAAGAGGAAGAAAGGCCAGATGAAAGGGGATTAATTATTCTACCAGGTTGTTCATGTACAGTATCTAATTGAATTCCAACAACCACCTTTCAGTGTTGGTATTATTATCCCCATTTTACAGGTAAGGAGATTGGGCCTCAGGCTGGTTAAGTAACTAGCCAAGCTCACATGGCTACGACTGCCTTCACAGAGGTGGGAGTTTTCCCCTTGGAACTGGTTGCAGTTCCTTAACCAATTAAAAGCTTCCAACTCTGCCCCATCCAATTCTCCTAGAGGCATTGAGAATTTCTTTTTCTTTCTCCAGATCAGTGGAAGAATATTTCAGTTGATACAACATAGTATTGTACCCAAAACCATCCTTCAGCCAAAAATAGATAAAAGGTAAAAAGGGTAAATATCATAGACTATCCTCATGACTTTCTTTTATCATAATAAATGTTTGAGGCAAAAATTACAAGACCAGCTGATGTGGTCATAATATACTTAAAGGAAATAAAGAAAATTATATATTAAAACTAAGGGCTGAGTGAAGTGGCTTATGCCTATAATCTCAGCACTTTAGGAGGCAAAGCCAGAAGGATTATTTGAGATCAGGAGTTTGAGACCAGCCCTGGCAACATAGTGAGACCTCATTTCTTAAAAAAAAAATAAAAATAAGATGGGCACAATGGACATCTATAGTTCCAGCTGATAGGGAGGCTAAGAGGTGAGGATTACTTGAACCCAGGAGGTCAAGGCTGTGGTGAGTTATGATCACACAGCTCAGTCTAGCCTGGGCCAGATAGTAAGAGTCTGTCTCCAAAAAAGAAAAAAGGAAGCAAGGACCTAAAGGTAAGTAACCTTTCTACACTTCACCTGAGGTAGTTAGGCACAGTTGATAACAGTAGACTGCAGTACGTTATACATGCATATTGCAATATGGACAGCAACCACTCAAAAGTATACAAAGCTATATACTCAAAATCACTATAAATAAATCAAGATGGAATGAATGAATGGAAATTCATTCTCAAAAACATCTAATTTAAGAAGCTTGTTTTCAACAACAAAAAATCATTGCATATAAATTTTTAACATCATCATGATGATATGCCATGCTGATCAAAGGCTCTTTTGTAAATCACTGAATTAGATGAAGAAAATTTTTAATCATGAAAAAATATAAAATCATTTTAAATGAAAGGTAAAATCAGCCTGACTGTGTCAAAGGCAGAAAGCCTGGGCATTTCATAATCACAATCATGTCCTAAACTCATCATTTCATTCATGTTAACATTTGTTTTTAAATTTACTGCCTCTAACCTGATCCAAAGCAGCTGTTTTCCCACAAGGAGGCTTATCTTTTTCAGTATGGAAAATAAAATGGGGTTAAAAATGCAATCAGATCCAGCCCATCACCCCCATCGTCCCCATCACCCCCATCACCGGGAAGTTTCAGTTCAGAAGAGGATATATGCAGTGCCAGAAGCTCAAACAGTTGGTTTGAAGGCAGGATTATCTTGTTCTCAAGACAGAAGTCATTAGAACAAGGTAGAGGGCTGCTGTGCACAGGCGTCTCCATGGCGAACAAGTGCCAGACCCCTTCCATTGTCCTTGGCTGGGATGAACTCTTTAAAGCCGGCCACTCGAAGCATGCAGGTCCTGGCTGAGGTCAGCTCTGCTGCTGCTCACCCAGTGACCCCTGGTCCAAGCAGACAGAGAAAGGGATGCTGCCTCTGTGGAAGATCAAAGCCCCGCTTTACTCACTGTTTCAACTCTCCTGCTCAGGAAGCTGGAGCTGGCTAATGAGGGAGGAGTGGAGGCAGAAAAAGGGAAAGGCATTTTAGCACAATGTAGAGCACTGCTAGCTTCCCCAAGAAACCTTTTGCTGAAGTATCACTGGCCATAGTGGCTGAAATGTAACCAGCCAGCTGCCCCTGCGCACAGCATTGAGAAACACAAACAATTGAGGAAAATGCAGGGTTGACACAGGTAATGAAGTGAGCTAAGTCTGGAGAGTGGCTTTCACAGGTAGACGCTCTCTCTCAAGGGCTCTCCTTCCAGCAGAAGTCCCTGACTCATCACAGCTGCCAAAGAAACATCAGAAGGAGGAGAAGGAGCAACTTGACGCCACTTTTTCTGAAAGGTATTTGCTTCCCCTTGTTTTGATATTGTCCCCACAGCCTGCACAGCAATTACTCCTGATCCTCCAGGATAGAGATGTTGGTCACTCAGACTCTGTTCTGCTATTCTGTGATCAACCATTCTGGGTTGCCTGGAACTTTCCTTTTATTGTCCTATCCCCAGGGAATACCTCATATGCTAAAACTCTCACATCCCAGAAAACCTTTCATGGTCATCCTAGCTGTGAATCAGCAAGATTGCATAGAAGATGTTTGTGGAAAGATAACTATAGTAGTTTGCCTGGTAGCCCCCTCGTCCCCAAAAAATAAATGTCCATACCCTAATCCTTGGAACCTGTGACTGTGACCTTATTTGGAAAAGGGATCTATGCAAGTGTAATTAAAGATCTCAAGATGAGGCCGGGTGTGGTGGCTCAGACCTGTAATCCCAGCATTTTGAGAGACTGAGGCGGGCGAATCACGAGGTCAGGAGATTGAGACTATCCTGGCCAACATGGTGAAACCCCTTCTTTATAAAAATACAAAAATTAGCTTGGCATGGTGGTGCACGCCTATAGTCTCAGCTACTCTGGGACTGAGGCAAGAGAATCACTTGAATCCGAGAGGCAGAGGTTGCAGTCAGCCGAGATTGCCCTACTGCACTCCAGCCTGGTGACAGAGCAAGACTCTGTCTCAAAAACAATCACCACCACAACAAAATTAGCTGGACATGGTGGCGCACGCCTGTAATCCTAGCTACTTGGGAGGCTGAGGCAGATGAATCGCTTGAATCCCAGAGGTGAAGACTGCTGTGAGCCAAGGTCGTGCCATTTCACTCCAGCCTCGGCAACAAGAGCAAAACTCCATCTCAAAAAAAAAAAAAGATCTCAAGATGAGCTCATCCTTTAGGGTTCATCCCTATAAGAAACAGGAGACGAGAAGACAAAGAGACTCCGAGGGCAAGGCAATGTAAGCCAGAGGCAGAGATGCCAGCACTCACCAGAAGCAGCAAGAAGAAAGGAACAGGAATGAAATCCTTCAGAGGGAGTGTGGCCCTGCTGACCCTGGACTTTTGGCCTCCTAGTCTTCAGAACTGTGAAAGAATAAATTGTTCTCATTTTAAGACACCCAGTCTGTAGTAATTTGTCATGACAACCAAGGAAAACTAGAGCTTGGCACCTGGGTGTCTCCCCTGAGGCTACAAATTAAAATTTTTTGGTGAAGACACTGGATGGCTAGCAGGTGAAACAGATAAAGTATGAAGTCAATTAGGCCAAGAAAGCGTTAAGATGAAACTTAGGAGTTGCATTAGTCCATTTTCATACTGCTATGAAGAAATACCTGAGTCTGCGTAATGTATAAAGAAAAGGAGGTTTAATGGACTCACAGTTCCACATGACTGGAGAGACCTCACAATCATGGAGGAAGGCAAATGAAGAGCAAAGCCATGTCTTACATGGTGGCAGGCAAGGGAGTGTGTGGAAGGGACCTGCCCTTTACAAAACCATCAGATCTTGTGAGACTTATTAACTATCACATGAACAGCACAAGAAGAGCCCATCCCATGATTCAATTACCTCCCACCAGGTCCCTCCCACAACATGTGGGGATTATGGGAGCTACAATTCAAAATGAGATTTGGGTGGGGACACAGCCAAACCATATCAGGAGTCAATAATGAGTTTAGCAAATTGACTTTTTTCATAAACACTGGTTATATACAAATTGGCCTGAAGAGGAATATATGTATATGTTATTTTTTGCCCCCATAGGATGTTTAACAATAAGTAAAATATTGTCATATATATGTATAACATATAAAATATATATTAAGAGGGTTTTTATATATGTGTATATATATATATACTTTTCATTTTCATATAAAAAGAATTATCAATAACATTTGTTGACTGACAGCCTGATCTTACTGACCTCCCTCAGATATGTGTACGCTTCCACACAATAATACATTCACATATGAAACTTCTCTGGGTGAACTTACATTTTTTTAAGATGAAGGAATCACCTAGTTTTACTCCCATTTGTAGAAAAACAAAGTTCTTTATACATTTTCCTTTTTTAATGTTTTTATTAGTACATAATAATTATACATATGTATGGGGTACATGTGATATTTTAATACATGCATACAGTGTGTAATGACTAAATCAGGGTATTTAGGATATCCATCACCTCAAACATTTACCATTTCTTTGTGTGGGGAACATTTCAAGTCTAGCTGTTTTGATATATACAATACATTGTTAACTATAGTCACCCTACTGTCACTATCTAACTGTTTGATGGTATTAATTAACCAACCAATGAACTTCACTTCATTTCCCTCCTACCTCTATTCTTTCCAGCCTCTAGCAACTATCACTCTTCTCTCTACCTCCATGAGACCCATTATTTTTGGCTCCCACATCTGAGTGAGGACATGTAATATTTGTCTTTCAGTGCCTGGCTTATTTCACTTACCATAACGATGACCTCCAGTTCCCTCCATGTTGCTGCAAATGACAGGGCATTTATACTATTTAATGGTTGAATAATATTCTATTGTGTGTATATAAGATATATACAATGTGATATACATATGTTTGTGATATTATAATGTGATATACATGTGATAGATGTATAATGTGGTATAAATATGTCACATTTTCTTTATTTATTTATCTGTTGATGGACATTTAGGTTGATTCCATAACTTGGTTATCGTGGACAGTGCTACAGTAAACATGGGAGTCGGATATCCCTTTCAAATGCTGATTTCCTTTCCTTTGAATAAATATCCAGTAGTAAGACTGCTGACTCATATTGTTGTTCTATTTTTAGTTTTTTGAGAAACCTTCAGTGTTTTCCATAATGGCTATACAAATTTGCATTCCCACCAACAGTGCACAGCCTCACCAGCAATTAGATATTTTTCTAACAGACTGAGGGCCAGAACATCTTACTTAGCAAAGCGTTATACTGAAGACATTACAATTCAATATTATTATTGAAATTCTTGGAGGCTAAAGATGAGAAGGTAAAAAGCAAATGCATGAAATAACTTTGAAAGCTACAATAAAAGAGATACTACAATTAGCATTTTAGCCCATTAAACACACTTTAAAATCATTACAGAGCACACTTCACATGATGTGACAAGTAGGGAAAAAGTCTACCAATATCCCCAAAAGTCTACTGATCTCCCCAAAGATATTCGTAGACTTTTTTCATAGGAAAAAGGTGGTAAAGAATGTGTTTAGTGTTTTCTAACCCTCTGTACTATGGTGTATACCAGGCCAGAAGAGGTCTATTACTGATGTCAGCGACTATCTGCTGCAGCCCACCAAGAGCAGCTAGCTATGATTTATCCATTTGTCCACTTGTTTTTCTTCCTGATGTCCTTTCTAGCCCCTAAACTGTAGAGCATACATCCTTCTTTATGTGCTCACGTGCTCTAACTTCCCCCATTATTGTTTTTAAAGTAGCTTTTTCTCTCCCATAGACTGCAGGTCTTTGGTGTCAGTGGTGACCTCTGTCTCTTTAATCATGGTATGCCCAACATTTTGTAATCTTGCTGTACCTATCACCCTGCTTTGCCAAGGATATGCCCGCCAAGTTAAAACAAACCACACCAAATACTTCATTTTCTCCATTGGGCTCTCTAAGAAGTCTTGGTTATTGTAATCACTACTTAAGTTGCTTTCATATGAAGATATTGCCACTGTGTCATCGATGAGGTTCCTCAAGGGAGTATATATTTTCTCTTACTCACACTGAGAGATGGATAGAGAAATATCTCCGGAAAAGCGGGCTTTTTTAAGTGTATCTATTACCTGGGCAGGGAATTAAGGACTCTAAATAGATGCTTCTGCTCAGGAGTTCTAACCTTGATACTGAAACTGCTAATGTTTGGGCTGGATAATTTTTTGTTGTGTAGGTCTGTCCTCTGTTTTATAGCATGTTGAGCAGCATCTCTGGTCTCTACTTGATGTCATTAATGATCTCAATTACATTAACCGGATATTGCCAGATGTCCCCTGGGGGGCAGAAATTGCCCCCGATTGAGAACAACTGCTCTAATATCTTCTCATAAGAACACTGGAGGAGGAAAAAAATAGTTTATCAGCTTATTGTCACCTTGAAAGTTATCAATAATCTTCTCTGTAGAATGCAGCACCAGAGTGAAAGGTACATATTAGGACAAAAACTCCAACTGTTTCTTCATTCAGATACCTCCATTACGAATCCATCTCCTATCTGCCCTTTCCTCTATGTCACCTCACTTCATTCTCAGAATTTAGTGGAGTTGCCACATCACTCACCTTGATTGTCTGAGCATTCTCTGATTGGAGAAAGGTTTCTGCATCCAAGAAATGATATAGTGCTTCCCCTCAGTAAAAACAACATATTATATGATTGGCAAATTATACTCCCAGAGAGAACTGGGAATTTTCCTTTCTGGATGCTCCACTACAAATGATCAGGAGTGGTAACTATCTCATGTGAGAGAAGTCATTTTTGTCCCAACTTAGATTATTAGACATTCTCAGCACACCGTTGGAAAAGCCACTTTCCCCACCAAACTGTGTTTGTTTAAAGTATCCGATAATAGATCCCTGAATTCCACAGCTACAAGTAAAATCTAACTTTAGTCCTAAGTGTTGGCATACTTTCCTCTACAACCATTAATCAGAGCAATGAATAAATGGAACATGTGACTGCTTTTCCCTTCACCATTTCTCTTCCCACAAGCCTTAGTATGATGACTGTTGGAGTTAATCTGTAAAAGGGCAAAACATGAATAGATAAATTTAAAAATAAAAAAGAGATAGGAAGTGGGAAGGAAAAGAAATAAAGTGCCTGGATGATTTGCAACATGATTAATCAGTCCTTGAATAATCAAGATCTAAACGTACAGGAAGCGTAAGTCATAATGATTGAGGAGGAAAAAATGAGGCAGTCACAATGGAAGTGCTGAGGCTAACAGGTCCTCTATGGGACCTCTCAGGAGCATGGCAGAATGACCTCTGGTATGATGCCTGCTGCGCATTTCAGAGTCTGAGAAACGAAATTTACATTGGAAAGCAAATGAAGGACTGAGAAATAATTCATCCTCAGGTAACTGGATGCCCATCGTTACAGACATCACTGAGGGAGGAAACAAAATTAAAAATTACCACGAAGTTGCCAAAACACCAGCCCGAATAAAACAAAGTCAGATGACATGGAAGCCTTGCATGACTGTATAAAAAAATAACTAAATAAAACCAAATTTTGCCCCACAAGAAGAATGGGGAAAACTTTTAACCAATTAGGGAAACTCTGTCACGATCAAATATGAGCCATGTAATGATTACATGAAACGGTAAACATTTAAATAATATAATTAAATACAAATGTAAGGTTTTTGTTTTCTGCTTTTTGTGCTCGTTTTTTCCACTTTTATGGTCAGCGGCCTAATGCAGTGATTTAATTACCTCAGAGTCAGTCAGTTAAGCTCGCTGTCTGAAAATGGCCTTTTCACAATGCCCTCAACTGACCTGAAGTGAAACTCAAACTCACCCTTTGTGCCCAGGGTTTTCCTGACAACAAAAGAGGTATTGGTTCTCCATTCCCCAGATACCAGCCCTGGGCTGGTTTCCAGTCTCTCTCCTCCTCCCTAAGTCTCCTTCCTCTACCCGGTCTTTGCCCTCACTCCACCCTCCACTCACTCCCCACTCCCCACACACAATGGAAAGGAATGCCAAATCTGCCATCTTGTTTCTCTCGGTTATCACAGACAAGAGCCTGGAGGTTGTCCTTTATTTCCAGGTGCATAAAATTCCTGTCTCTAACAGCTCTGACCTTGGTTATTACAACCAACCCTGCAACTGCTTCAGAAGTTCTTGTGATCATGTTTTAGAATCAGAGGTAGGAGAAGGAATCAGAAATACCACCTGATAGAATGGACTGGGCAGCCACATGGCCCATTGGAAGAACTGGAATTAGACCAGGGAGCATTTAAATTCACTCCTTAGATTCAGATCCTACCTAACTAAAGAGAAATACCTTTTACAAAAAAGAGGGGCTTTAATGAACAGGGAATGATTCCCTAATATGTCTTCGCTGGCTTTTCCTGTGCAAACCACACTGCATGTGACACATACCAAGGTTATGGCACACTTGAGAAACATGTGATGCTTGAGAGTAAAAACAATACTCAGGTCCTTGTGAGGAACCATCCCCTTACCCTCAGTTACTCAGTTGGTACATTCAAATTCTCTGTTGGGAGCTCTGTGTACAAATTTCGGATATTTATCCTTTTCAAAAAGTAGCAATATATCATAATACTGAATATCTAATGGTAGCCAATGCCATGGGAAAAAGTATACGAGAGGAAAAAGCAAGCATCAAGACTAAATTGTTTAAATATGGTACAGGATACGGGGTATCCATCTGAATGTTAATTTGTTTAGTTCAATATGTTTTCTCTTTCTGCTTGCTAGAGTCTAAGAAAATATCTAACATAATAGAACTTTAACAAATTGATATTAAAATCTTCACACTTTAATTTCTTCCACATTAAAAAATGAATAAATGAATACACCGTGCATAATGATTCACAAGTCTCCCCTGATAACGCTGAAATATCAAACCACAATTAGAAGCTTGTTCACAAACAACAACTTCTATAGCAATCTTATTCTGCAATATTATTAAAACACAGCCTCACTGAGAACTGTGTAGTCTGCTCCCTCCATAACTTCTTCAAATCACTTCTATAACTTACTTTCTAGAGAAAGCAATCAGTGGTTACACTTCTTCATTATTCCACAGCCTGTGACTCTCAGGAGCAGCTAATGTGTGGGGCAATATGTTTAATGAGACTAATGACATAAGTTTTTGTTTTTCAAAGAGATTTGCAGATTGTCTTATGTAGGTTGACTTGCTTCTGTGGTTCAATTTCTTTAACTGTAAAAACGATAGTAGTTATATGTAATTACCAAAGGGAGAGGATTTGAAGAGAAAAATCATAATCAAGCAACTGGTCAGTATAAATTTGTGCCCTTTTTGGCACAGAGTGAAGACAGGTCGGTGGCGATAGATAAGTAGATACAACCTCGTTGTTGAAAGATGTGGATAAATATATTCCATCTCTATCAAAATCTGTTTTAAAAAAAAGAGCAAAGAGATTTAAGCTATGGCATAGCATAGGTGAGTGAAATGAAAGAAAAGGTAGTATTTCTATGGAGACTATTTAAGTTATTTATGAAAATTGTAGAATCCTTTTCTCTATATTTTTGAATGGATTCTTATTTCATTTATGTGGCTATGTCCAAATAATAGAATGAATTCTTAGGGATACTTTCAAAACAATTATTTCACTTCATAGGATGGTTTAAATGTTAAAAATAGATCAATAGTGAACTTATATTTAAATAATTTCAAACAAATATGGCTATTTCCAATTGCATTGGAATTGTTATTGCAGTACTAGAGAACATTTATTTTGTGCTTAATCCATTTTAAACTGCTGTTTGTTTGCAGGAGCTATTTAAGGTGGTACAATATGGCTTTCTGATAAGAGTTCATTTGTACATACTTAGCTCTGAATATCCAAACATATGGCAATCTGTTCCACCAAATGCTACTCAGTAGTCTTCTGTTGTCTTTACTATTTCCATTCGAGAAGGCACCGTAGGGATTTCTATGGCAGGTACAAGATGTGCATATTTCTGGGTCAAACCAACTAAAATCAGGCACTGCACTGATGCAAAAAGATGGATTAGTGAATTTCAACCCAAAAAGATGGCTTAGGTTCCAGCCCCTTTTACCTTATGAAAGAATTAACCTTAAGAGAGGTACCAATTTTTGCAATTAACATGCATTACTTTTGTAAAAATCTAAAATTAAAGAACCAAATGTGGAAAAAAATAGAACAGCATCAAAATGATTAGCAATTAGACTCTCCTGGCTCTTCTGCCTCTTAATCTCACTTCCTTCCCTTCCACCTCCACATACCCTCCAGGCCCTCTGGACTGGCTGGATTTCCCTGATCATACCAGGTACTTCACACCTGCCTAACACTGCCTAGAAGGCCAGCCCTTCCTCCTCCTGATGAAAGCATACTTCTCCTCCAAGACCTAGTTTAGTCCAACCTCCACTGGATAGCTGTCCTTAACTGTTGTGGCTAGCCAACCTGAGGCCGGTAAAGCATGTCACCCCAGTCCAGTAGAGCATGTCACCCCAGTCCTGCGTCCCCTGGTTGTGGGATTCTATTTTTCTGGTAGTATTTTTCTCATGTCAGACTCCTTAAAAATTAAGTCAATTTTCATTTCTGTCCTGTTTCCAGGACCTACCCCAGAGGCTAGAAGATGAGAGATCTCAGAAACATAAGTAAGATACAATTTTAAAATGCATCTAGCTTCCTGTCATAATCAGCTCAGGTTCTTATTAAAAAACAAAATATAGATCTAATGGCTTAAGTTATAGATATTTATTTCTGGAGACTGGTAAGTCCAAGATCAAGATGCTGGCAGATTTGGGTTTTAGTGAGGGCTCTCTTCCTGGCTTTCAGACAGCTACCTTCTTGCCATATCCTCACATGGTGGAGAGTAGAAGTTCTGGTGTCCCTTACTCTTCACATAAAGGCACTAATTCCATCATAGGGGCTCCACACTCATGACTACATTTTAATCTAATTTTCCTCCTGAACTTTCACCTCCTAATACCATAGCTTTTTGGGTTAGGACTTTAGTATGTAAATTCTGGAGAGACACATAACACTTACCTTCTTCAGTCCCTGTCCAGAAAAGTATTGCAGCACATTGTTGCCATAAGTATCAAAGTGCTGTTGCTATTACTAAAATTTTACCACTCTTTAAAGTTTATAAATGCTACAAATGAATACTCAGTAGTAGCCAAAACAACTATCTGATAACATTGAAAATGAAAACATAAAACAAGCACAACTTTACACACACAAAAATAGTAATAGAAATGATTAGTTATCCTGGCCTGTAAGGAGGAATATTTTCATCCCCTAATTTGCATATGATAAAATTAGGAGTTGCCTACATTTGGAAGCAAATTGTTATAAATCATCAAGAAAATTGGTAAGAATATTTACATTTTTAATACACACATATATAAATATGAATAGATGACTGATAGATAGATAGATAGATAGATAGATAGATAGATAGATAGATATAGTTTGGCTGTGTCCCCACGAAAATGTCATCTTGAATTGTAATTCACAATTCCCATGTGTTGTGGGAGGTGATTGAATTATGGGCACGGGTCTTTCCTGTGTTGTTCTCATGATAGTGAATGAGTCTCACAAGATCTGATGGTTTTAAAAACAAGATTTTCCCTGCACAAGCTCTCTTTTTGCCTGCTGCCATCCAAGTAAGACGTGACTGGCTCCTCCTTGCCTTCTGCCATGATTGTGAGGCCTCCCCAGCCACATGGAACTGTAAGTCCATTAAACCTCTTTCTTTTGTAAATTGCCCAGTCTGGGGTATGTCTTTATCAGCAGTGTAAAAATAGACTAGTCCATATATATGTGTGTATATATATATGTGGCTCAGGTATATGGCAAACTGGGAAGGAAATGTGAGCTTTCACCTTATAAAAGATTGTTTCATCCCTCTTTTTCACAAAGACATTTTGCAATTAGTGCCCACATAAAGGAAGAACTTGTGACTAAACAGTCTAAATTCTAGGGATGAAACTAGGAGGCAATATTTACACATTAACAAGCTAGAGGCATGAGGGAAGGGGATGCTAGAATTCAGTAAAATTAATTCATTTCTAGTTAATGCCTGAATGCAGTGGCTTTTAAAACTTGTTTGTGTGGAATGAGCCTCAATCCATACATTAGGAATCATGTCCGTTTGCTGCCTACATCAATTTTTTTAAAGTGAACCACTTAGTGTTAGCTGTGCAGGCCTCTTGTTTTTGCAAATGTTTGTCTGAGCTTACGCTACCCCACACTATAAGCCTTTCATTCCTAACTCTCCTAACCCTCACATACGTTACCATGCCTGAGGATTTCCTTATTGTCCTCAAGACATAGTTTTCTCTACTGCAATGGCTAATTTTATATGTCAATTTGGCCTGGCCACGGTACCCAGATATTTGGTCAAACACCAGTCTAGATGTCCTTGTGAAGGTAAATTTTAGATGAGATTAACATTTAAATCATTAGACTTTGAAGAATGCAGACAGCTCTCCATAATGTAGGTGGGCAATTCATTCAATCAGTAAATCAGTTAAAGGTCTTAAAAGGCAAGACTGACCTCCCCCAAGAAAGAGAAAAATCTCACTCTCTCTTTCTTTGTCTACACACACACACACACACACACTCTCTCTCTCTCTCTCTCTCTCTCTCTCTCTCTCCATGTCTCTCTCTCTCTCTCTCTCTCATTTCTCTGGAGAACCTGACTAATCTAACTACCTTAAAGATCCTATTTACATTTTAAAAATGTAAATAGGATTATTATTACACTAGTCTTAATGTCTGGCTTTATAGTTATGGCTGTGCCCACTGGAGCTTGAGGTCACGAAAGGCAGCACCTGTGTCTTAGTCATCTTTGCTGGTCCTGCAGCACTAGTATATCTTGCATGCAATGTGTACTCAAAAATGCAAACTAATATAAGTTTAATAGACAGGAAAGAAGTAAGTCACATAGATTTGGTCACAATCTGGTACTTCCGCTTTCCTGAACCCTAAGAAGTACAAACTCCTTAAAGTACGTTCAGCATTCAGATTGATGTTATAAAAATGTCTAATATCTGTGGTCTTCAAATACTTCTCTTTAAAATAAAGCCATTGGAATAGGTTAGTAGTTCTCAAATTATGCTACAGGGGTTCCCTAGTGGTTCCTCAAAAGAGAAAGCCTGATGGGGCCCCAAATGGTCTATATGTTGTGAATTTGATTCCTATACCTATCCCCTCCTCTGAGCAGATCCATTTTGATTAATTTCATGTATACATCCATACAATACTACATTTCAGTTGCTAAAAAATTAAAAAAAAAAACTTTAGAAACCATGAACCTAGCTGATCTCTCTGAGTTTCCTTCCAGTTCTAAGTTTCTTAAGATTGTTTTGCATCTAGTTTGCAGGTTTATTTTAACTTTTCTTCTGAAAGATTATTTCTGCCTGAATTATTATTTTAATCCTGGCTTGCTCATACAAGAGGCATGCCAGGGTCTTATCTTGTAGAGTGAGTGGTAAGAAAGAGGGAGAGTCTTGGAATTTGACCCGTTAGGGACAGCGGCATGCAGGCAGCTGGATATTCTAGGGCCCAAGAGAGACCCTGAAGGGCTGATTAAGACCAGTGTGGCCATCTAAGGAGCTCTGCCCTTGGGGACTGGGAAGAGAGTGGTTCCCCCTCAGTAGGCAGTAGAGTCTCAATATGCGAAAAAAAGTTTATCCTTTGCAAGATCTCAAAGTATGGATGGAGCTAAGATCTGTGGCTGTCAAAAATGTTGTGAGCCATGTCAACTAGGGGCTTAAGGGAAAGACTCCAGTATAGGCAAAGGACCAGAGAACTAGAAGAATACAAGACAAGGTGCAGACGGGGCCAGAACCAAGGCAAAGGCAGGTAGACATGAGGCTCCCTGAAAATCACCCAATTTCTCTAGATTGCTGGACAAATCCATTTTCAGATCCCACTAGCTAGCAAAATAATGCTTTGGTTGAACTTCCATCTTCAATAAGATTGGTTCATCCTTAGGGTGGACCAATTGGAAGAGGTTTCAGAGATTTTTGCTGAGAGAGGAAATCACAGAGAATACTTTAAATGAGTGCTGGAGAATAGTGTCCAGAACATGAAAGACATTATCTCATCATGTGCTGAACTAGTCAGACCATATATAAGCAATAATTCTTAAAAACCTGGAATTGCCTTGAGCTGTTTTGCTGAAGTAAGAGATACATCTACACAGCACTGACTCATGGTCAAGGCATAAAATGCGCTGAAGTGCATTTTATGTACAAAGTGTTGCTTTGTAACCATGAATTGGGCAAGTCTCAGGGTGGTTTTAACAGCTTGGCAGCATTGTTTCTTGACAACAATAAGATCGATGATTTGCAGCCAGTCTTAGTGAGATCCCTATAGGACTCTGCCATTGGATCTGGTTACAAGGCAAGAAACATGGCTACCTGACCAGAAAGTTATAAGGAGCCCAAGTCAAGAATCCATTTTGGGATTCCTGTTCCAAGGTGTTCTTCGTACACTTTGGTGTTTTTCTCATCCAAGAGGAAAGCATGTCCAGGATATGCTACATGTGAAGGGAGCACAATTAGAGCTTGGTCCAGACTTTCATCCCTTGCTGTGAGCCAGCCTTTGGCTGTGATGTACATATTGATTTTAATGTTGTTGCTATATTGCATCTTTTTGCTTTCAATAAATAGTAAATCCATAAGCATTTTCTTTTTAGGTTCCTGAATCTCCTTTAGCAACTGAACTCTGTGGGTGTCACCATTATCACACCTGGAAACCAAATTTTCATAGGAATTGTGTGCAAAGGTGGAGACTAAACTGAAGAATAATCTGAAGTCATGTCACATAATGAAGATTTGAAAGAAGTATAGAGGCTTCATTTAGGGAAAAGTTCTAAATAACTATACTATGTAACAGTGTTTCTGTTTCTGTGTCTCTTTCAACTCAAAGATTGCATTATTAATTTGTCACATATCTCTAGAAGGCCAGACACAGCAGTAGAATGATAGTACTTGGACGCATTTAAATAAGAGAACAAAATATCCAACAATGTTGGCTGTTTTAACTGAAATGGATTTCTCTGTATGGTTGCAAGTTCCTTGTTTCTAGAAGGTTTGAGAGACTGGATGCCAACATTTTCCATATATGTTGATGGTACTATTGTTTTCACTTTGAGATTAGACACGATCATTTCTACATCCCCTCTCAATTCTAGTATTTTAGAATTCTAATATTTTTGAGTGTATAGATTAGAACCCCTATTACAATGACATTAAGATTCATTAACTTTATTCCTTACTTATATCAAGTCTTATATATTCCATATGACTGAATATATTGTGCAATATATGTACCCCAACTCCTTCTCTGTCTGTCTGAAAAAATGAACAACCAAGATCCAACTGAAAGTCTTTAAAAAAACCAAAGCCTTATGTTCTCACAGATATCTTTGTGATTTAACAGAAGAAGGAACAAAGGGAAACTATAACAGAGAATTGTCACTACCTCTGGGATGGCTGCTGAGAGCTGGAATGATGTATCCAAGAAACAAATACAACGGAAGAGTGTTAGGCACCAGAAAAACTCACTGCCCATCAAAGCATCTATAACCTCAAAGCGCCAGCTTGGCTCCCTGAGGAGCGGTACACCAATGTACCCCCAATGAGTTCAAGCGCAGCCAGCCAGACAACAGACTCAAAAACAGACAAGTGTGCTGCAGAGAATGACGCTTCCTGAAGAGAAGAGGTGGTCTCACTGCGTTCCAAGTCTGAGCTGCTGTTGATGGGGCATCAAGGAGGCAAGAGATTGGTTCCAGATTATCCTGCAGCTCAAGATCTGGAGACTTACGGGATTGTGAGTGGAAAAACAAACATCCATTGGCTTCTGAGTCAGTAGGAATTGAGAACATTTTGAAAAGTCAATTCCAAAAGATGGAGCAAGAGAGGATGATAGGACCTAAAATAAGGCCTGATCACAGGAATATTCAATGCGGAGGAGTGGATCTGGGGAGGTACAAGACTCTTGGAGAGAGGAAAACAGCCCTTTACAGCAGAGTGGGCTGTGGGTGGGAGCCATTAGGATGCCAAGTTAGCTCCGGCAGCAAGCACCCACATTTGTACTCCCATGGTAATACAGGAAGGAGCACTGGACTTTTCTACTCAAAATGACTCCTGAATAAAATGCAGTCAGTCCAGTAAATTTCCTCCAGAAAGGTAGCCTCTTGTCCAAGCAAGTGTTTGCAAAGCCTCTCTCCTCAAATCTTCAGTACAGGGAATAAACCATTACAAAAAGCCTGGGAAGAAGTGGGCAGCCCCCCCGTTCCTCAAGCACCACCGTCAATCGTGACCTAACACTTCATAAATAACCCAAATAGGAAAACTTTCTTCAGTTGCATGTAAGCCAGGGAGGTGTATATAGCTTTAACAGATCCAGGACACTTAGCTCAAGCTGGGAGTGTAATTTCACGGTAATAATTTGCTTAAAAGTGTTGCTGATTGCTTCCTATTTCTCCCGTGTTAATGACTTTTGCACCTTTCCACTATTCCTTTTATATGTGCTGCTATGGCCATTACCCTACAGGAGGCTGTTTGGACAACACAGGACCTTTCCATAGGCTGCTAAGACCTATACTGGACACTCCTAAGATTTGAAAAGTCTCTTTCATATAGTTTCCTTTTTTTAAAGTTTTTTTGACTTCTATCAATACATTGCTGTTTCACAATCACTGCTGCTCTTGCAGTGCATATATTCATGAAGCGATTGAACAAAGGTAATTTGCTGTTCATAAATTTCCCAGTGACTGAAACCAGCTTGTAAAAGGTGATGTGGAAAGCTTCAATTTGGATATATAAAAGAATATATCTCGTTTTGGCTAGAAGTCCAACGTGGAATATCTTGGAAAGTGAGTTAGTGGTCTGAGGGTCATTTGAGAGTCTCTTAATAGCTACATTTTTAAAGCAACTCATGCTTGCAGATTTTGGAAAAATATTTTCTTCCCCTATTGGCAATGATTCCAAGTTTGGACGATGAAGTAGCTTTTCCCATATTTTATGAAGAAAAAAATAAACAGCGTGTTCCTCATGTAACCAAGGAACATAATGCTTGGAAATGCCAGGGAGTAAGGGCACATGCAGCAAATGAACAGCGCTGTGGTTCAGCCCCACCTCTCAGCCTGTCTTCTCCCCTTTCACTTTCAACCCATCTCTTCTTTCCATTTATTCACCTTCTTCCAGCCCTTGCTATCCATTGTCTTTCTTTAGACTTTCCTCAGATGTATGCAGTGTTCTCATCTATTCTTATCTGTGATGCCTGCCCTTCTCACCTCACTTTCATTCCACTAGAGGCAGGGCAGTCCTGAGATCAGAGAGGTGGACAGACAGCAAACAGCGGTGCTCCTCAGGTTCAGGCATTTGATTTCACGGCCCAAATTCCCCATTTCAGCCTGAAGGTGAGCGTGAATGAGGAACTGAATAGAGATCCAAGATACTGCACGTGCGTCAGCACCACTGTGACAGCCCAGGCTCTGAATCACAAGGCGTTTTAATCCCTCAGTGACAAACCCACCTAAGGAAAGGGATACCTGAAACCAGACCAGGAAATATTTGTGCAGGAGGCAGGGAACTTGATCTGCACAGCTTTTCTCAGTCACTCAAATTCCAATTGAAAACAAGGACAAGTCCTAACTCCAAAAACAGAGTGTTCTCAACACCCACGTCAATCATCCTGAAATGTAACACAGAAAGAGTTTACCAGGGATGTTGTCCCGAGACTCCTTGCATAATTTGTGGTCCATTTGCAGCAAAGGCTTCTCCTCAGGGTTCAGTGTTTCCTCTGCAAAGAAAGAAGGTGATTTCATAGATTCAATACCTGGAGGAGTGTATTGTCCCAGTTCATGTCATACTCATAAAAGAATCAGCCTCATAATGTGTAGGTTTCATTTGTTCATTCTTACAGAAAATTTCAATAAGGTGCCTACTATGTGCTTGCTATACATTGTTCTAGTGCTCAATGATCCCTGCCCTCGTGAAGTTTGTATTGTAGAAATAGGTGGGAGGGACAATAAACACACTAAGTAAATTACCTTGTAAATTAGAAAGCAATAAGAATTTAAAAATTGAATAGGGTAAGTGAATGGGACAGCAAGGGACAGCAGGAATAGGGTAGTCAAGAGTGGATCTTACTGAGGAGGAGATATTTCAGCCAAGTCTTTTTTCAAAAGTAATTTCAACTTTTATTTTAGATTCAGGGGATACATGTGCAGGTCTGTCACATGGGAACACTGCGCGATGCTGAGGTTTGAGGTATGAATGATCGATCTGGTCACCCAGGCAGTGAGCACAGCACCCACAGGCAGTTCCTCAGCCCCCCCCCACCCCTACAAACTCCCCTTCAGCAGTCCCCAGTGTCCATTGCTCCCATCTTTATCTCCACATGTACTCACTCCCATTTATAAGTGAGAGCATGTGGTATTTGGTTTTCTATTCCTGCATTAATTTTCTTAGGAGAATGGCCTCTGGTTGCATCCATGTGACTGCAAAAGACATGACTTTACTCTTTTATGCCTGCATAGTATTCCATAGTACATATGCACTACATTTTCTTTATCTAGTCCACCACTGATAAACATCTAGGTTGATTCTATGTCTTTGCTATTGTGAATAGTGTTGCAAAAGAAAACATACAAGTGCATGTGTCTTTTTCGTAGAATGATTTATTTTCCTTTGTGTATATACCTAGTAATGGGATTGCTGGGTCAAATGGTAGTTCTGTTTTAAGTTCTTTGAGAAATCTCCAAACTGCTTTCCACAGTGGTTGAACTAATTTGCATTCCCACTCAAAGTGTGTAAGTGTCCCTGTTTTCTGCAACCTTGCCAGCATCTGTTATTTTTTTCGCTTTTTAATAACAGCCATTCTGACTGGTGTGAGATGATATCTCATTATGGTTTTAATTTGCTTTTCTCTGATTATTATTGATGCTGAGGATTTTTTCATGGTTGTTGGCTGCTTGTATGTCTTCTTTTGAGAACTGACTGTTCACATCCTTTGTCTACTTTTTAATGGGGTTGTTTTTTGCTTGTTAATTTGTTTAAGTTCCTTATTGATTCTGGGTATTAGACCTTTGTCGGATGCATAGTTTGCAAATATTTTCTCTCATTCTATAGGTTGACAATTCTGTTGCTAGTTTCTTTTGCTGCGCAAAACCTCTTGTTTAATTAGATCCCATTTGTCAATTTTTTTTGTTGCAATTGCTTTTGAGTACTTACCCATCAATTCTTTGCCAAGACTGACATTGAGAAGGGTATTTCCTTCATTTTCTTCTATAATTTTTAGAATTTGAGGTCTTACATTTAAATTTTTAATTCATCTCAAGTTAATTTTTGTATATGGTAAAAGGTCAAGGCCCAATTTCATTCTTCTGCGTATGTCAGCCAAGTCTTAAAGAAGGTGAGGGAGATATCCAAGCAGACATCAAGGAAAGGACACTGAGAAAGAGTTAAAGCAAATAACAAGACCATGCCTTATGTGCCCCAGGAGGAACAGGGAAGCCACTGGGGCAGGATCTGAGTAAGAGAGCAGAGTATGAGGCAATGAGGTCAGAAGATATTGGGGGCTTTACAGGTCCTTGCATGGACTTGGGCTTATATTCAGAGAAAAGTGAAGAGCCATTTGAAAGTTTTTGGACAGAGGAGTTGAATGATCTTACTTCCCTATTAAAAAGATCAATTTGATTGAGAATATACTCTGGGGTGTGTGTGTGTGTGTGTGTGTGTGTGTGTGTGTGTGTGTGTGTGTAACTTAATCTATGTGAGAGATGTTGGCAGCTCTACCAGAGTGGTAGCAGTGGAGGTGATGCAAAGGAATCAGATTCTCAATAAATTTTGAAAGCAGCAGAGCTGACAGGATTTTCTGATAAATTGCTTGTGAGATGCAAGAGAAAGGAGTCAAGGATGACATCAAGTTTTTGGCCCAAGCAATGGTAAAGCTGGAGTTGCCATCACCTGCAATGGGGAAGATTAGAAGTTTAGTTTTCAATGATTGAGTTTAATAGATTTTAGCCATTTAATAGTGATTACAAAATATTGCAATGAGATTATGTGCTGTCCTATTATTTTACAGATTGTAAACATCGTGTTGTGCAGGTCTAGAAAAGCTAAACATTTTGTGCAGGTCTAGAAAAGCTAAACATTCAATTAGGAAGATTAAAGCTGCCTCTGAAAAGCAGCCTAGCATCTATAGACAGTGACTCTGTCTATGTACTAATCTTGTCTGTATGTTAAGAAAGTACACACTCTCTCTCAAAGGAAACCACTGGATGTTAGACACACTCCTTACTTAAGGAAATTGAGCAGCTCATTCTGGTGAATGTGATTTCTTCATTCCCTCTGTCCCCTGCCAGTCTCACACAGGATTTCCAATGCACAGAGCATTGATAATGACAGCACACCATGCTTCACAGAGATAATGACAGCACACCATGGTTCACAGTTGTGGCTCTTTGAGAAAGCCTATGAAGCTGCCAAATCCAGAGCACAGATCAGAGAAACAGGGGCTTTTCCCCCAAAGCTGATAATTTTCCATACCAAAATGGTCCATTCTTAATGCTTGAAGTAGGAGCCAAAGGCTACATGG
Source organism: Cacajao melanocephalus (assembly GCA_963573385.1). Taxonomy (NCBI): domain Eukaryota; kingdom Metazoa; phylum Chordata; class Mammalia; order Primates; family Pitheciidae; genus Cacajao; species Cacajao melanocephalus. The sequence continues at coordinate 104,274 of CAUYLG010001886.1, read as the reverse complement.
TTGGATGAAATACAGAGTGTATTCTGATAAAACATAGAAGAATTGTCTGGAATCTCAAGCAAGAAACTCTATGGGGTAGGTAGTTTTTGTGGGGCTATAAGCAGAATGAGGCAAAAAAAAATCTAGATGTTTTGACTCTTCAGTACCCTAGTCTAATCTTAACCAAGTCTGGAAATTAGGAGTGGACTGACAATGCCCAGGAAAGGACCTTTATTGAAAATGCCAGTAGTCTCCACTCTGTGTTGTTCCCAAGACAAAAGATCCATAAGGCTGATGGTTTTTTTTCTATTCTTCTCTTTGGAACAGTGGCTTCAATAAAACAAATATTTGATTTTTTTTTTTTAATGAATGAGAGGTTCTTATGTTGCCCAGGTTGGCCTTGAACGCACAGCCTCGCCTCCTCAAGCACCAGGACAACTGGCATAAGCCCCCAATAATTGATTCTTGTTGAATAAAGAAGAAACAAATGAATGTTTTGACTCCAGAAATATAACAGAATTTCAGAGCTGCATGAGATAGAACAAGTGGATAAATGGCTTTAAGAAGAGACCTGATAATGATGTGGCTCGAAGAACAAAGAAGTTTATTTCTCTCTTATAACAACTCCAAGGTCAGCATTTCAGGCCATGGTAGCTGTGATCCATGAGGTCATTTGGAAACCCAGGCTGATGGCAGTGCTACCATCTTCCATATGAGATCTCCAAGGTCACTCTAGTCTTCGCAGTTCCTGGAGAAAGAGGGCAAGAGTAGGAGTTCAAGGCCAAGGAATTGCTCTGAAGCAAGTGAGGCACCAGTGGTACACCTCACTTCTGCTCAAATTCCACTGGCAAGAGCCAAGTCACATGACCACCCCCAGCTGCAAGAAGAGCTGTGAGTGTAGTCCTCACTGGATGGTCACATGTCCATGGTAGGTCTATTACTATAGAAGAAGATGATAACATATCTTAGAAGGAAAATGACCTGTTTCTATCCCAATAGCATGCTTTACTGTAAGGCTGCCTGGGAAATAAGCACAGAGCTCTAAGGAAGGAAAGACATTTAACTGAAGAAACTTCTGTTCTATAAAATTGGTCTGGGGACACCACTACCATCCCAACACTAACCTAGGTAGAGTCATACAAAAGGCAATCATTATCTGAAATTCTGTAAGGAGAGATTTCAGATTATTAGGGAGTTTAGGAACTTGACCTTAGCTGAAATACTCCACATAGGATCCCAACTTTGTTTGAACACTTGTCCAACTATAAGAAGTTAGTTAAATATATCTGAAGAAATTTAAACACACACATACACAGACACACACAAACACACACACATGATACCAACAGTAACAAATACAATACTAACATCTTTCTGAAAAACCTGCTTTATTTATATTACTTAAACACACCACAGGACCCTTGCCCATGCATTCTGAGTTAGAGAACTTCTACTTTAACCAATAGTCTGAGAATAACCTAGATCAGTGAAAAACGTGGCTTCTTTACCAGAGAAAATGTTAACTTATAATAACAGCTAATATTTGTTGAGTGATCTACTACATGCTAGATATCTATCATTATATCCTAACCTTCAGAACTATCCTGTAAAATCTTTATGAAGATGTGGAAACCAAAGCCTGAATAAGTTAAGTAACTTCCCTAGGATTTCATAAATAATGAGTGATCGAGCCAGAATTGGAACAAACTTCCTGACTAAAACCCACGTGCTTTCCTCTATGCTACACAAACTCCAATTATGCCAGAAGCAATTCATGTTTGAGTCATGTAAGAAGACCAAAGTGTAAATGATAAATCGAGATTACCTTGTGGAAGACAGACTACATTACTCTGTGTGGCCCTAGAAGAGCCAGAAAAAGTGGAAGGAAAGCCTGGGAAAATAGATAGATGTTGAAAAGGAACAAGAGCTTTCCAGTAGTCCTAGCTGTGTAATAGAGTCAGCTCTACACATGGTACTGAGTTCCCCAGTGCTGAGGGTATTCATGCAGACACTTGGCAAGCATTCATATGAGTTTCTTGGAATAGAGAATAAATCCAATGACCTCTAAGTTTCCTTCTAATTCTGTGGTTCCTCTGCCCTAACTTATATAATATGTCATTTTACTTTCTTTAAGAACTTTTTACTTAGGATAATCAATTTGTTTTGTTTTGGAGATTTAGATACATTTTTTTGTTCTAGAGATCTACTTTCTGTATTCATTTTAAATCCTGTCAATGACTGTAGAATATTCTAGGAATCAGTAGAGCATACAGGTTAGGAGTTCATTTTCAGAATCAGATAACTGGCCCCATGACTCAATGACTTCAGAACTCAAAAGCTGTGTCATTTAAACTCTTCAGGCTTCAGTCCTGAACTGCAAATGGGAATAATTAAGTCTATCATATAGTGTTATTATAGTATATGATATAGTATTTATAAATTCCCTAGCATAGTACCTGGGAAATAGCAAGGGTCCAATGAATAATGGTTATTTTTATAAATAATAGAGAATTGAGAGTGAAAATGAGCAACACTGAAAAATCTTAAATACCCCGCTAGTCCCAGAATTCTTGCTCTTCTCTTGGTAGACAATTATCTGTAAATACAACCCAACTACACACACACCATATATCACCACCACCACCAAAGAGGCTTGATTAGTTGGTTGGTAGAACCAAAAGTTCACTTGGGTGATTTCATTGCCCTTTTTTTCTTAGGGGAATTGGAGTGGGAAGTGAGGATATAGGCGAAGGAGCATTGCCCCCATGTAAGAAAATCTTCAGTAATGGCTCCTCATGGGAAAAGATGTACTATATCACCTGGCCTAGAGTGAATAGAAACTAGAGCTAACTCCCAAGGTACACTGGGAATAAACTACAACTTTTGGAGCTTTCCACAACCTGCTCTAGCTTTTGAGAGAGAAGTTGATCTATAAGTCAAGCACAGATTCAGAAATGCTGAAGAAAACTGATGGATCATTGCGTTTCATTGAAGATTTAAGTATATGCTTTTGTGTGTAGGCATGTTTAAAAATTGTCTATGTAGTATGGTTTTTGCTTTGTTTTATTTGCTTAATATACAGAATTTTATATGCATTACAAGTTGCATAATTTACATGTTACATGTTAAATGTATTTGTTCTGGTGGTATACATGCATTTGTTCTTTGGCAATCTCAAAGAACAAAGCATTTCCTAGGAGGCATGCCTGACATGTGATGTATCTCTAACAATTGGTATAACATAATATTTTGCACTCATCCAGGGTTTGTTAGGTGCTAGGTAGAAACTGTTTCAGCACTCTATATACAATGATTTATTTAATCCTCAAATCATCTGTGAGAAAGATGCTCTTATTTTCACCATTTTATAGATGAAGAAGTACACACAGGGAGGTTAAGAAACTTGCCCTGAGTCATACAGTTAGTGTCAGACACAGAATCAGAATCCAGAGAATCTGGCTCCACAGCCCACATCTTGACCATTATCCCTGGTTATCCGAATTTGACCAAGTCCCAGGAGAATTGGTGGGTCCAGCTTGAGAGTCTCAGCTGGAAGACCAGTATGTTTGCAGTAGGTGACTTACAGTACACACTGATCGTGTCTCACAGCATCTTATGGATGACTCCTGATAAACTGGCACTAGAGTTTATATATTTGGTCTCCCTAATAGCAAGTCACAGAGTCACAGAGGCTTATCTTTCATTTACATTCCCAATAGGTTCATAAATGCCAGCCTTTGTTATCCATGACTGTACTGAGGTTTAACCAGGCCCACGTCTCTCCTTAATAACAATGCATTGTAGCAATGGGTCCAAATCCTATTTCCACAACTCATCGCCTGTATGACTTTGAGCGAGTGCTCTTACCTCCTAGAAGCTTCATAGTCACACCCATAGCCTGAAGGTAATGCTTAGTGATGGAAATTCAGTGGTGTAAGATAACAAATGTAAAGCATACAGCAGATTCCCTTTCCCTCTAATGTGCTATTAATTCCTTATTTCTGAACTGGATTTACTTCTTGCCATATAAACATGTTGGAAACACACTGAAAACAGGAATTTAACATAACTTTCCATGTTTTTTCTTAAGGTTGAATACTAATATTTTTTGAGGTTCATCACTTTTTAGCAAAGACATTTCCATCAGGGCACTAGAGTCTCTCTTGTAAAAACAGATTTTTTTTTAATTGGATAAAATACATATAACATAAAATTTACCATCTTAATCTTTTTAAGTGTACAGTTCAATAGTGTTAAATACATTTACATTATTGTGCAACTAATCTCCAGGACCCGTTTTATCTTGCAAAACTAAAACTGTATACCCATTAAACGATGACTTCCTATTCCAGTTTTTCCCCCAGTTCCTGGAAACCACCATTCTCCTTTCTGTCTCTGTGAATTTGATTAATCTAGGTGCCTCATATCGGTGGAATCATATGGTATTTGTCCTTTTGTGACTAGCTTATTGCATTTATCATAAAATGAAGTTCATCCATGTTGTAGCATGTGTAGGAATTTCTTTCCTTTTCAAAGCTGGATAATATTACACTGTATGCATATGCCATATTTTGTTTATCCATTCACCTATCCATGGATACTTGCTAGCTATCATGAATAATGCTGTTATGAACATGGTTGTAAAAATGGCTCCCAGACCCTGCTTTTAATTATGTTTGGTATATACCCAGAAGTGGAATTACTGGCAATTCTATTTTTAATTTTTTGAGAAACTACCATACTGTTTTCCATCGCCATTACACATTTTACATGTCCACCAACAGTGTACAAGGGTTGCAGTTCCTCCACATCCTAACACTTGATATTTTCTGTTTTTTGATAACCATCCTAAAGGGTGTGAAGTGATATTTCATTGTGTTCTGATTTGCATTTCTCTGATGATTAATGATGTTGAGCATCTTTTTATATGTTTATTTGTAGATCTTCTCCAGGAACTTGTCTTTTCAAGTCATTTACCACTTTTTAATTGAGTGGCAGTTTTGTTGTTGTTGAGCTGTAGTAATTCTTTATATATTTTGAATATTAATTCCTTATCAGATACATATACAATTTGAAAATATTGTCTCCCATTCTGTGGGTTGCCTTTTCACACAGTTGATTGTGTCTTTTTTCTTTTCCTTTTTTTATTTTTAGTTGACAGATAGTGTTTGCACACATTTATGTGATTACATCTTTTGATGCACATAAGTTTTATATTTTGAGATAGTTCAATTTATCTTTTTTTTTCTTCAGTGTGATTTTAGTGTCACATCTATGTAAAAATTTGTATTTTATATATGGGGCTAATAAATCAAGAATCATTAAAAAATTAAATCTAGAAATTGGTAAACTTTTCTTACTTTCCCATTTTAATGACCCAGTGAATTTCATCTGACCTGGACTGTGAATCTCAAGAGTACTGGGAGACTGCAAATGTTCTCATACCACCAGTGAAATATTGATGGGATGTCAAAACTGTGTGACTCTAGGGGCCGTGCTCATTATAACTTCAGGATTTACGTGTTGGTCTCAGTGACCAAAGAGAGGATATGACAGTGAGGTTGCATCACTCACTTTGGCCAACCATGTTTGTTGACCAAAGGAAAAAAAGATTATTCCACTTAATAAAGTGGAAGTCATCCATGTCTGGAGCAGGACCTCATGTCAGGCACTTTTCACATGTTCTCTCACCACCAACCTGTGAGGTCATATTGTTAGGCTCATTTCCTAGATGAGGAAACTGAGGTTCAAAAAATGAGTCGCTTTCTCTAGTTCAAGTAGCAAATGGTGAGCTGTGAATTCACTGCAAAGCTGGATGGTTCACAACTTGCACTTAGATTTGTCTTGGCACACATCATCTGAGGAAAAGGACTGAGCAATGCATAGAGAAGATCCAAGTGACGGTGATAGTGTTTCATGAAGCCATCCCCACCTCTAGACAGACTGTCTGGGCATCCAGAGCCTCCACCTCAAACATGCCCCAAGGGAGTTCTGCAGAACTGAGAGTCAATAAACAGAGCAAACCCTGCTGCAGGAATATGACTGAGCTACTCGGCATAAGAGTCCCTTTGTTTACTCAGCAGCTTATGCGTGGAAGCCAGAGGCCACTGAGATGCTGGGATCTTGTTCTCCAAGCGCCTGCAGCTCAGCCCTGCCTGCTGTCACAGCGGGACAGGCAGCCCGTGTGGAGGGTCACGTGTCAGTGAGTAATCACTAAGAAAAGCAACTCTCTGAAGGGCTGATCAACACGTCGGGGTCAGGACACACCACACAGATGTGTAAATGTCTTTGTGTGTGTGTTCGTATTTTAAGTACCTATTAAGATCTGTCAAACATGATCAAGCATCTTTAATTAAGTGCCTGGGCCAGTTCATATGTACACACATGCAACTGTTTGTTTCTACCCACTTGTAACTTGAACATTTTCTGTGGAATTTCATGTTAACTTATTTACCTAAGCAAGTAAATAAAATACATATTGAATGTATTTTTTTCCTCTGGTCCACTGTTGCTTTTCTAAAAAACATTTTTCTATTTCATATATGTAAAACTCTCTCTTCAACTACTCATGCAGCCAAATTCAAATTCAGAATCCAGAGGTGGATGAACTGTCACTAAATTGTCAAATATCTCTTTTGTTTCCAATACTTTGGCTAGTGATTGAAACAATGCACATGTCTAGCACAATTTCTCTTAATTTTTAATCCAATGAGTATTTCAAGGGGAATTTAATCCACCTGGTTCTCATTCACTTACTCTTAACTCATCAAAGTGGTACTTTGCAATTGATATTTGATGTCCAAAATGGCTGATGGGTTTTTATGTCTTTATAGACATCTCCCCTGCCTGCCCATTTGTTCTCTCCACAGCACTAGCAATAATTAAGAAGTTATATTTTATTTACCTGGCATAGTTTCAAATGACCAGAAATGTACACTTGATCAAATGTCAAAGCTCTCAGTTCTCTGGGGTTACGATTTTGGAGTGTGATAAAGTGCAATGACCTGGGTGGCATGTTGCTGGGGGCCATGCGAGCTGTTCTTGAGCAGAGGCCACACACTCTGTGCTGTATTCTGGCTTGGGGTCCATGCCCACAATGGATGTCCCTAGGCACCTGAGCTGTGCTCTGAACCTTCTTTCATGTAGCACTCCACACATATGACGCCACAACCTCTTCCACCCCTGTAGCACACACACACACACACAGCTTTCTCATCACGTGTGTTGTCTATGATTACTTCAAAACAAGTTCTTAACTCAAGAAAGCCCTGCTGTATCAGAAGAAAAACACACTCATCTGCTCATGCTGTTCCAATTCTACCAATATGAAACTCTGCTATCTTCTCGGGCCTTGGTACTTCCCCAAGTCTCTCAAAGAATGACCACAAAATGCTTAAATATCTCTCATAAGAAGAAGAAAACTCAGTCTACCATTTCAAAAACAGTTGCAGGATTTTGGCACCAGAAGTGGTCTTTCAGATCATGTAATCTTTAAAATGTTAACTCTCCAGGTATCTGAATAGGAAAGTGTTCATCATATTTCTATATTTGTTCTTTCTTTTAAATGTTTAGTGATGTATAGTCATGGCCTTAGTTAGCTTCTCCACTCGTTAGTCACTCAATAAATATTTAGTGAGCACCTACATTGAGTCAGACACTGTGCTAGGCCCTAAGGTTTTCAGAACACAAGCCTGTCCTAGTAAGAGCCACTCAGACATTGCCTGCCCGTTGACAGCTGGCAGCCCAGAGTCTCCTGTCCTGACGATGCTGTGCCCTTCTGAACCAGTCTCGGGTATACGCACGTGGGTACTGAGCAGACAGAAGTAAAGGGCTTCCTCCTCACTAGTCACAAGAGAAACAGTCTCCTGAGCTTCAAATATTTTTTGTTTTGGCAGAACAGAAAAGTGGGATATATTTTCTCATCCATCACAGGGTCACGATCAACACTCCTATAACAAAAGACAGGTTAACAAGAAAAAAAGCATAACACATTTATTTAATCAAAGCCTTCGAAAGAGAAGATAGAAAGACCTAGGGAAAACTGTCTGTTTTTATGATTCAGTTCAATAAAGAATGGACAATCTTGAGAAACGTGACTGGACACAAAAGGCGTGATCTAATGATAATAAACTGAAGGGGGGAAACCAGTAAGGCCTGCCTGTTCAGGTTCTTCCTGGCCTCTCTGTGCAGCATTCCTTCCTCCTGGCTATGGAGCAGGACCCTGCTAGAACCAGGGTCCTGGTTCTAGGTCAGAGAGTTTCTTTATGGTCAACTCTAACACAGAAAGGTAGAGGGAAGTTAGAGTAATATGTCTAGGTTTTATGGCTGGTTTTTGGGGTTATGGTTTCTGTGACCCACCTTGGAGGAAACAAAAATCTGGTTTCTACTACTCACGTTGGGCGAGAAGAATGGGTGAGAGACAGAAAAGCAACAGAGCAGAGAGAACGTCCTTCTGAAAGCCCTCCAATTTCCTTTAGTTTAAAATATTTGGCATATCAAGGCATCATACTTTGTAATATTATGTTCTGAGCCTCAACAGTTTCCAACATTAAAGACCAAATGTAGGAACATTTATATAAACTCCAGTACCCCACATGACAGGGCAATATTTCACCTCAACCCTCAGCACATGCTGATGCTTTTCTGTCTTAATGGGAAGATGGAAAGAATTCATAGAAGAAAGAAGGTAGCAATCCATGCCGGGAGCGGTGGCTCATGCCTGTAATCCCAACAGTTTGGGAGGCTGAGGTGGGCGGGTCTCTTGAGGTCAGGAGTTCAAGACCAGCCTGGCAAACATGGTAAAACTCCGTCTCTACTAAAAAATACAAAAATTAGCTGGGCATGGTGGTGTGTGCCTGTAATCCCAGCTACTCGGGAGGCTGAGGCAGGAGAATTGTTTGAACCAGACAGGCGAAGGTTACAGTTAGCTGAGATTGTACCACTGTACTCCAGGATGGGTGACAGAGCAAGACTAGGTCTCAAAAAAAAAAAAAAGGTAGTAATTCATTACTTACAACTCTGCCTTTGTGATAACTAGTGGTAGTTTTATCAGTTTAAAGAAATATAAAGTTTTCTTTTTTGAAGTGACTTATGCTAGATACTCCATCTCGCTTAACAACTGCATTTTATCATTATACCTTAAAGTGAAAGTTTTCAGGCTGCCGATTCATATTCTAGTGACGTCATCTGAATTTTGGAGGACCTCAAATACAAATCATATTGGGGAAAGAATAAGCCTAGCTAAAGCCAGACAGGCTGAGAGCTTATCTTGCCAGAACATGGGTTCCCTGGTGGGTCGGGGAGACGACCATTGCTGCCTTTCTTTCCTTCTCCACTGAATTTAAGCAGATGCAGTTAGTCACTGTGCAAGACAGCGTGTGCAAATGTAAGTATTCGTGTTTATGTGTGATTGTCAGGTCTAAATCAGCCGGTAAGTAATTTCTCTGGGAGCCCAATGTAGGTAATACATTTTGCACTCAACCACCAAATGGTCCCTTAATCTGTCTTCCTGCAGGAGGGCTCCCTTGGCACAATCCAGCCTGAACTTGGGACCAGCCTTTCACTAGAGCCCCTTCCCGTGAATTACAGCCTACAGCATGGGGGCTGAATAGGAAAAAAAAAAAAGCCTCCAGAAATTGAACTGGAAGGGCTGACCGGAATTCAACCTAATGTTGAGAATAGCAGGAAAGCTTCTATTATTCTACTTCATTCTATCTGCTATGAGGCAGTGCGGCGCCTGGAGTCTGACTGAGCTTAACTCATTTCCCTGGATTTCCGAGTCACAGCCATGGTGCCTGCTAAAGCCAAATATCTCACTCCTGAGACTCACTACACTTCCTGATAGGATGCACTTGCCTGTCTCCTAGTGACCTTAAACACTAATAAAGGAGTCATAATATGACCTAGACAAGACCTAAGAGCCAATCAGAATGCAATGATTGATGGGAGTGCTTTCAGTTATCTACTGTTTGTCCTGACGCTTGGCGTGGTTCTTTTTATTATGATTTTGTGGGTAGGAGGCTTAAAAATACATTACAGGCGTTGCTTTCCACATTGTTGAAGGTTAATCCTAAGGTGTGGCAAAGAAACGATATTTTACAGACTGAAACCCCACAGGCACCGGCTAGTTTTTGCTCTTTCTTTTCCTCGCTTGCTGGAAGGATGACGGTAGCACTTTGGAAACAATTCTTAAATGTAATTGTCTCCAACTCCAATTAGAGGAGCGAATTCTCTCATTTGCATTGCTGACTGCTTTGATCTCTGCTTGCTCTCCCTCAACTGTTTGTATAAAAGTGATTAGCATTTCTGCAGAAAGATCATGAATTCAACATCCTCTCCTTTCTTCTTTGAGTCTTTTTATATTCCTTCTAAAATAAGTTTTTGGTCAGATTCATCATGTGAACCTATGATTAAAATAGCCACTCAGATTATGAACCAGGACCTGGGAGATTGTTGATGTCATCTCTTATGTTTGCTGGTTGAGACATTTCAGTGTCTTTCAAATCAAATTTTTTTTTTGAGGAAGACTTTTTATATTGTTATTATTCCTGTCCCTGTCAACTTAATACATTTAGATTCAGAAGGTCAACTTATATCAAGCTGTGCAGCACGCCGGGTGCCTGAATGTTAGTTGCCCTTTTGCATTAGGAAAGCATCCACTAAATAGTCAATCTGTAAGGAGTTCTTGTGTAACCTATCCTGGAAATTTTAGTCTTCCATTCTTTGGGAAAAATGGTCTAAGGTGATCTATCACAGCTCTATAATGCTCTTGCTACATGAGCAAAAGCAAATGATTTTGGATTCCTCCATGAGGTGTACCAGAGTCAAACTGGAATGTAGCTCCCAGCAGGCGAGGACTATGCTGCAAACACCCCAGCTCCTTCCGTTAGCCCAAGATGGGTTTATTATTTATTGAGCCCTTCATCAACCTGTTTATACTTTTATCCTCTATTGCATCTTTGGGTAATGAGCTTTCTATTTTAATGTGTACTATGAGTAAGTTTTTCTTTTATTCTCCCTATCTCTTTCCATTTTGAGATGTAAAACTGAATTTGGTAATTTGATGAATAAGTTATGCTACACTATTCATAATAGCAAAGACATGGAATCATCTTAAATGTCCATCAGTGGTAGACAGGATAAAGAAAATGTGGTACATATGTACCATGGAATACTATGCAGCCACAAAAAAGAACAAGATCATGTCATTTGCAGGAACATGGATGGAGCTGGAGGCCATTATCGTTAGCAAACTCACTCAAGAACAGAAAACCAAATACTGCATGTTCTCACTTTTAAGTGGGAGCTAAATGATGAGAATACATGATTACATAGAGGGCAACAACAGACACCATGGCCTATTAGAGGGTAGAGGCTGGCAGGAGGGAGAGGATCAGGAAAGATAATAATGGTATTAGGCTTAATACCTGGGCAATGAAATAGTCTGTACAACAAATCCCCATGACACAGTTTACCTATGTAACAAACCCTACATGTACCCTTGAACTTAAAAGTCACATTTTTTAAAAAGTACAATTACAGTAAAAAAATTTGTATACAAGAACACCGGTGTAAATATAAAACGAAGAAAAATTAAAGGCACACTAGTTAAAACTGCCAGTGAATTCCATATAGATTACACATCTCTAAGTTGGTGTTCAAAGTCTTCAAATGCCAGGTTTCTCCACATTGTAATACCAGGTAAATTTAGTACAAGCATATATATCACAAATTCAACAAATAACACCAGTACCCTTAGAAACAACTGTGAAGCAAGAATAAATCATAAATCTATCGCCTTATGGTAGCCACAATATTTTGTCGTTGCTACTGTTTAACCCTTTTCCTGTCTGCCCCAAGAATTCTCACTGCTCTTGCTGCTGCAGTGTTTTCTTTGAGATAATTTTGCCACGAAATATCTCGCCTTTGTTATTATTTTGCATTGCTTTAGTACATTGGCTTCGGAAACAAAAGGCATCATTCTATTTACAGCATTCTGTTTTTAGTAGTGATATTTCCACTACCATGCCAGGTATTTACAAAATATAGTAATTTGCGATCACTGAAAATGTCAAATCCTAGAAAAAGTAGCATTTCCACGTGTGGTGTTAGCATCATTCTCCAACAGTTGTTGGCCAAAGAGTCATTTGGTGAATCCAGTTTTTCCAAAACAGATGATTCTGATGATTCAGATGATTCTGATGCTAGTTCTGTTTAGAAATAACTCCGAGAACAGTTTTTATATTTTATTGGCACATTGAAAATCAGTCAGAATTTGCTTCAGCCTCAAAGAGCGTGTTTATGTAAAATTAAATGAGCTATGGCACTTTTTTTTTTCTAAACCAGAAAAGGATTGAATTGAGAAGACTATAGAAAGTAATAGGAAGTCATAAAAAATATGTAGCCACAATCTTCTCAGACTGATTTTCTTGGGGCTCCAGAATAAATGGATTCTTTTTTAAAAAAAAAAAAAGTTATCCTAAAAGTTCCCTTCAAGATTTCATGTATTTCTAATGTATTTCTTTTTGGTACTCCCATTTCTGTGCTGAAGAATTCAACTTTTTTTTCAGTCTGTCCTATTACATTCTCATTTAACTAACACTTTTGAATTCCACTATGTGCTGGGCACCGGGCACTGGGCACTGTGCTAGATTCTTTCTCAAACAATAATAATAGTAATACCTGACATTTATTATGTGCTTACTGCATGCCAGGATGGTTGAAATGGTTTACGTGAATTGTCTCATTTAATTCTTTCAACTATCCCATAAAGAGTTTTATTTACTGAGAATAACCTTATAGATTTATGTTGTAATCCTTACTACAGAGATGACTATGCTAAGATTCAGAAAACTTTAAGCAGCTTGCTCAAGGCCAAGGACCAAGAACCAAGAATCAAGGTTAACCATGATATCCTTTTTTTTTTTTTTTAGAGTTAAGGTCTTGCTCTGTCATTCAAGCTGGAGTGCAGTGGCTCAATCATGGCCCACTGCAGCCTTGAACTCCTGGACTCAAGGCAACCTCTCACCTCAGCTTCCCAAATAGCTGGGACTACAAGCATGTGCTATCATGCCCAGCGGAGTTGTTTATTTTCTGTGTTTGTTTGTTTGTTTTGAGATGGAATTTTGCTCTTGTTGCCCAGGCTGGAGTGCAATGGCATGATCTTGGCTCACTGCAACCTCCACCTCCTGGGTTCAAGCGATTCTCCTGTCTTAGCCTTCTGAGTAACTGGGATTACAGGCTTGTGCCACCATGCCTGGCTAATTTTGTATTTTTAGTAGAGACGGGGTTTCTCCATGTTGGTCAGGCTGGTCTTGAACTCCTGACCTCAGGTGATCCACCCGCCTTGGCCTCCAAAAGTGCTGAGATTATAGGTATGAGCCACCATGCCCAGCCTCCAGCTGAGTTTTTAAAATATTTTATAGAGAAAGATCTCACTATGGTGTCCAGGCTGGTCGCAAATACTCGGCCTTAGGCTATCCTTTTGCCTCAGCCTCGTGTGTCGCTGCTATTACAAACATGAGCCACATCGCTCCACAATCATATCCTTACCCATATTAGCATTCCCCATCCCTTTTATTGCATAAATCCATAGTAAACTAGTTTTAATTCTATTGGGTGCTTGCCTCATCTAAATAATTCTTAGAGATCAGTTGTTTCTAATTCATTATATGATTGTTTTTAAAATAAATTTTCGAATTACTCTTCTCTCTCTCTGTTGCAGATTGATACTGACACATAAAGAAGTTAACCTGATACAGCATCTGAGTAGAATACAGTGTAATTATAGAAGAGCAGACCCAACCATCAAATACATAACATGTTATAAGCACAGTTTAACTCTCATCAATTAGAAAGTTACAAATTCCGTGTTCTACATAAATACTTAATACACAACCAAGGTTAGTACCTCTGAAACTTACTTTAACTCATTTGCTGTGTTTGGCTACTTACACTTTGATTATGGAAATGTTGTGAAATGGTGATTGTCTATTGAAAGGAAATTCTCCATAAAATCTAGAGCAAGAAACGGAAATGAAGTTTTTAAAGTTATTTAAATATGTGCATGTTCAATGGGCTTTTCCTTTCACTTTCTTTTAAATTCACACCCATTTCCTTAATCCTTTCTTCGAAATACTTTTTTTTTTCATTTTTTAAATCACTTTTGAATGCCCTCCAAATTCTGTTTCTCTCAAGTTATGAAGCCTAGGAAAGGGCACAATTTACCAACACTGAGTCAGACATGGAGACTATCTAAAGGTTCTCACATTCTCCTCTTACTATCTAAATTCCCTATATTGTACTTTGACTAAAACACCATAGGGTAACATGAGTTTTGTTGGGGTTTTCTGCACCTTCAGATTAAAATTTACAAATAAACGGTTCTATGGTTTGATTGTATCCCACAAGTTTCCTGTGTTGGAAACTGAATTCCCAATGTGGCAGTCTTGAAAGGTGGGACCATTAAGATGTGACTGGATCATCAGGGCTCTGCCCTCATGAATGGATTAATTTCATTCATGGATTAATGGATTAGTGGATTAATAGATGAGTGGGTTAATGAATTAGTGGATTATCATGAGAGCGGGACTGGTGGCTTTATAAGAAAAGGAGGAGAGACCTGAGGTAGCACCCTCAGTGCCCTTGCCATGTGATACCCTGGGCTGCCTCAAGGACTCCTCAGCAATCCCCATCATCAAGAAGGCTCTCAGCAGGTACGGCTCCTCAAACTGGAACTTCTCAGCCTCCATAACTGTTAAGAAATAAATGTCTTTTAAAGAAAAAATTACCCAGTTGTAGGTATTCCATTATAAGCAACAGAAAATGCACTAATACACATGGTTTAGTTTTGTCTTTGAATTAGAACACTTTACCTTGCCTACTTACTTTCAAACTTGGACAGGTTTTGTTTTTGTCTGTTGCTCACTTTGGAAGCACCTGCAAACTTTGTGTTTTCTCTGTCTTCTATCTAATACTTTCACTTTAAACATGATCTGAGGATCATAACCTGTAGAATAAAACATTTTCCCAGATGCCACAGTGACCTAATAATAATACCTCTCTCTGAGTTTGTAGCCCAATGCCGAAATAGAGCTGGTACAAATTTTCATATGGAAATAACATCCTCCACAAGGCACCATGCCACTTTTTTTTTAATTAATAAGCTCCTAATGCCATTTTCAGATGAGAAAATGGGGCTTGATGAAATTGATTGCTTTAATGATGCAACCAGTCCTGCTGGAACACCTCTCTGTCTGGAGGAAGGAAGGCAAGACTCTAGAAACATACAACTTGATTCCCACAGCACGTATGGGTTGAGGAAGAGACTGAGTGTGTCTTGACTTCAGGCAAGGCTGTTCTCTACAGTGGTATCAGCAGCCTCATCTCAGAATCTCCAAGAGCTTGTCTTCCTTCAAGAGGCTGATTCAGACACAAGAGTCTAGTCTTGTTTCTCTTTTCTTAAAAGTACACATCAGGAAGAAAAATGTAAGCTATCTTGTAAAAACAACACTGATATGCTTCCTGGTGATTTTTCAGCAGCTATTTGTCCCCCAGATATATTTTTTCACTGGCATTTCACCAGATGTTAATTGAAATGCTAAACTAAATGTTTAGCCATCCTTGCATACATGGGTAATTCATAAACTGATTACAAAATTATAGTGATGAAGTACTACTGAGCCATGATAAATTGCAATCATTATTTCAGTCTTGGCTATAAAGATTATTCTAAGGATGATAGAGGTTTCCTATGGATTTTTATTCAGTTACACATAATGAAGTAAAAACGTCTTTTTCGATTTTCAAATATGTTACTGAAGCCAAAATTGGATCTTGTCATTTTTAAGTTTTGTATATGCTTGATTTCTGTTGTATTTGCTTCAGACTGCATTTGCTTCATGAAAAGGGTACGTTTTTTTGTTTTGTTGTTTTCAGGTAGTGAGGAGTTTAACTACATTTTATTTCTCCCAAAGATTATTCACCTTGGAAATGAAAATTCTATGTTTCTCTAGCAAAATCTAAGATGTTTGCCTCAAAGCAGCTTTTGAGGTTATCTGTATCAGTGTTGTCCTGATTATGCTGTGAGGAGCCTGGAGAATTCCTCAGAGACACCTCAGGACAGGGGCAAGGAAGAAAGTCAGGACAGGTTGGGGTTGGGGAGGATGGAGATGGCTGGTGTGGTTGTGAGGAACTCATCTCTGGTTGAGTTGAGCAGTTTCACTTTTGATCTGTGTTACATGTTGGACTTTTATATAAGATTTTATTTGAAGAGAGATCCATGTGGTAACATGAATATTAATAATATTAACTAATAATAATATTAACTAATAATCAAAAGGACTTGAAATCCAATGATTAAATACCTCAATTTTATAAGTGAGGAAATTGAGCTTCAGAGAGAGTAAATAACTTGTTTAACATAACACAACTAGTACAAATTTCCCTGATTTAATTACTCCTAAAAATTAAAAGGCTATGATCAACTTAACCAATATTTATCAAAAGCCTACAAAGGAAAAGGTGCTATGCCAGACCTCCAAGAAATAAAGAAAATAACACATAGCCCAAGTATAGAAACATAGAATAATATATTAAAGAAAAAGTCACTGAAGATCATCCCATCCAATCTACGTGTTTTAGAATTTAGCAGCTTTCTCAAAGTCACACTTCAGGTAAACAGCAGAATCAAAGCATGAATCTGAATCTTCTTACCCCAGTTACAGTGCACTTTCCACTAAAAGAGTATGCCCTGAATTTGGTTTATGAACACCTAGTCTTTCAGGATGATCTTCCATTTCAAAAATTTAGTTAAATTTTTATTGCATTTTAAAGGGTATGAGAAGTCTTATAGTAAAGAAGTGTGCTTAGACTACAGTTCCAAAATGTATTCCAATGGAATACTACTCATGTCATATGTATTACCCCAAAGAACATAATTTGAGAAATTCTGCACTGTCCTCTCCTAGACTTTATTAGATTTGAAACTGAAGTCTAGTACGTTCTTCTTTTAAAACCTACATTTCCATGGTTTACATATAACTGTGGCTTGAGAAATGTGATCTCAGTGATAAGACCAGATATACTCTTTATATATAAATACACACATTGTGTGTGGATGTTACAGAAAATGCTATGTCCAAATAAGCATAAATTAAATGCAATACACCAAATGCGAACACGGCATTGCGCTTGTTTTAAAATCAGTTCACACCTGTTTAATATTTGTCATGAAAACCTCAATGCATTTTTTTATTCCTTCTAAACATAATGCAAGCATTATAATTCACTGGAAATGTTGAATTAATTTTAGTAAAATAAGGATTGATTAATACCTCTAGCCCAATTTTCAGATAAGTGACTTTCTGCAAAAAGGAAATCAATTTGTTTTTCTTATAAAACACACACATCTTGGTGCATTTTGTTTCGGTCAGAATGCTACATATAAAAAATAATAAATAGCAAAATTTGCCCCTAAAATTCATTTTAGGTACACCAAACCAAAATAATGCCATAAACCTTGGAAGGGAACCTGTTCTGGCAAGATTTGCAGACCAAGTTTTCAAGATCAAAAGCGTTTATATAAGCTCACAAAATTTTGGATCTTTTCCCAGACTAAATCTCCGACACTTCTGAGGTTGGCCCATCACTAATATTTACAATATATTTGACATTTCGTGGGATGAACTCACAGGCCTTTATGATAGGCAGCTTCCTAATAGGATGGAGTGCCAGAACAATTTGCTGTGTGTGCGAAAGGCAGTAAGATGGCACTGGCATTTTGCAACAGGAAGGAAATGATTTGTAGGTACCTTGAGCCTGTTGTATCTTGTCAGTTTTCTTAGTTGAGAAATGTCATTGGGGACCCATTAGCACATAGACAGCCGTGCCGCCCACCTGAGAAGCACTCCTTGCCAAGTGAGACCTATGTTTGGGCAAGGTTCCTTTTCATAGTATTATATTGCATTACAGAAAGCTTACAGAAACAGGCCCTCACGCCTGCTGATTCTTAACCCTTTATAAGACCTAGCATGATGCCTTACATTCATTAGGCCATTATAATAAGATTTTTCAACAAGTTCATGGCCTTACCAAATTGGCACATTTAAAATAAAGTATATTCTGAACTCTTTTTTTCACACATCCTTCTAATAACCCATTTATCCACTGTGTTTAATTTTATTTTTTTCCAAAGTCTGGTCATTCCTAGCAATGCTTCTGATGACTGCATAATTATTGTACTTTTATTGCCAAGGACAGAAATAGTATAAAGCCACAGATGCTTTTTCACCTGCCAAATTAGTATTATCTTCCAACATCTGTATTATTACTTGGCCTCTTTTAAGAGATCCATTTCTCTGGGTTGTGAGGGTTCACACCTGCAATATGCATACTCAAGATTCTGTAATCTTGAAAGTTATTTTGTGAGATCAGGCATAGGAAATTCTGTTAGGTGTGACAAAAATGGGTGAGGTATGGCTCCTGCTCTCAGAGAGCTTCAATCTAATTGTAGAGTCGAGACAAACACATATACATGGGACACCACTCACCAATCCCCAATGAAAGCACTAT
Organism: Cacajao melanocephalus; assembly: GCA_963573385.1. Classification (NCBI taxonomy): domain Eukaryota; kingdom Metazoa; phylum Chordata; class Mammalia; order Primates; family Pitheciidae; genus Cacajao; species Cacajao melanocephalus. The sequence goes on along the minus strand of CAUYLG010001886.1, from coordinate 85,725 downwards.
TGTAGAAGTGGTTCAGACGCTTGTATTGACCAAAAACAAAAGGAGGATTGATGTTCATATGCTTCCTTCATTAGAGAATATGAGATTCGCATAAGCAGAGAGACTATCCCAACTCAACATGCCACCTTCAAAAGCCAAAACCGGGCTCTGCACTGCCCTCAGCTTCTCCCACCCCGCAGCGCTGTGTTCTGAGGCCCATGTGCTTCCTTTTGCTCATCCTAACAGTGTTAATGGCTTTACTCTTTTCTTTTGCTATGCTTCCATAGCCTTGCTCTTCACAGAAATCTGACCTTTCACACCCCAGAGTTTCGCAGCATGATGAGAAAGAGACTGATTTTAAGAAAACAATGGAAGTGAGCACACCAGCAAAGATGACTCCAATTGGAGTTCTCTTCCCCCGAGTGATTCCGTGTTTATTAATGTGCATGATAATTTATAACTTGCAGTCCTGTAACACAGCCTTAGGCTATTTCCAAGGCAGCTCCCAGGAGATTACAAGGCAGCTTTCAGCAGTGAAACATTTAAGGAGGCAAGCAAGAGTTGCCTGAGAGTCCAGCCCTGTCGGAATACGGCCTGCACAGCAAGGCTGCCAGTTGAAGGAAATAATTGCAAGTGGCTGCCTAACTGCCATGGCGATAGAAACTTAACCCAAGTGTTTTCAGGTAACTGCCAGCCCTGGGCCTGGCCACCTGCCATGGGCCCCACAGCACACGGCCCTGTGCGAAGTGGGTATTTTACAGCAAGTGACAGCAACGCAGCTGTTTGCATTAGAACTTAACCTAGGTATGCCAGACAGCTGTGCCAAAGCACGTCCGACTGCTTCATTAATTCAAAAGCAACTGGCATTTAAAAAAACCATTTGAACCTGACCGCTGGTTTCAGTTCCTTGTCAAGCACTAGTTATTTAATTCAATTTAATAAAATATTTTTATTTTATTACAAATACCATTACGTGTGTGACACCTGGGAATAAAGAAGGTCCAGGCCCTAATCCAAAGACAGGGACATCTTCCCAACTCATAAGCAACTCTCCATTATTTAGGGACATACACACACACACACACACACACACACATGCAAATGTCAATTCAATGATAGGTACAAAAATAGAAGTAAATATAAGCTAAATAGTGATACAGAAGAGAGATTGGTTACTTTTGACTAGAGTAGTCAGGAAGGAATTCTTAAAGGTGATGCTATGTAACTGGATTTTGTAGGGTCAATAGAAACTCTCTAGGCAAAAAGAGACGGAAGGGAAGGTCCCAACAGACAGAGGGAGTTTAATGCACTGTGGTATGGAAATGTGAAATTGAATGCTGTGGTAGGAGAAAAACGGGTGGTTCAGACTTAGTGAGGATAAAGTGAGTCTATATGTCTGCGTGAGCAGGTCCCACTTAGGGAACCCTGGGTGCCAATCCAGGAATTAGACCTGTAGAGAACACATGGGGAGCCATTAATGGGCGTTATACAGAGTGTGACTCAATCAGGTTCACTTTCTGAAAGCTCATTCTGGCAGCAGTTGCTGGGTGACGGGTTAGAGAAGGATACTGAAGTCAGTTGAAAGGCTACTGCGACAGGCCAGGCAGGAGAAAGTAAGGACCCGGCACAAGGCGTTCATGGTAATGACACTGAGGAAATGACACTTCTGCTGGGGCAGCCTCAGAAACTGCACAATTCACCTATTGCTTCTGCAGCCACACTTCAGGTTTTGGCATGTATAGATCTGCTGGCAATTAGAGAGGACCACCAACGGTCTTAGAAAGAAGTACTGATGTAAGAAGTCTAAAATTACGGAATTATAGAACATTAAACATGGAAAATATCTTAAACAGTCCATTCAAACTGCCTCAGTTTACCTATAAGATAGTTGGCTAATGAAGGATAAATTTCAACCTGGTAGCCAGGTACCCCGCCGGTGAGACAGGGAATTGTTTGGTGGGGTATTTTTGGGTTGAATTGTGTCCCCAAAAGAGATATGTTGAAGTCCTAACCCCTGTTACCTGTGAGTTGACCGTATTTGGAAGTAGGGTCTTTGCAGATGTTATCAGATGAAGTCATTAGGGTGGGCTCTAATCCAGTGTGAGTGCTACTCTTATAAGAAGAAGGAGGTAAATATGTGATGACACAGGGAGAAGCCCTTGTGAGATGGAAGCAGGGATTGCCCAGAAGCAGCTGTAAGCCAAGGAAGGCCAAGGATTGATGGCCACCACCAGAAGTTAGGAAGAGGCCAGGAAAATTATATCCAGAAACTCAGGGGAGCCTGACTATGCCAACTCCTTGATTTCCAACTTCTAGCTCGCAGATCTATGAGAAGATACATTTTTATTGTTTTATTTTATTTCATTTTTTGAGACAAGGTCTCACTCTTCCAAGCTAGAGTGCAGGGGTGCGATCTCGGCTCACTGCAGCCTTGACCTCCCGGGTTTAGGTGATCCCCCACCACAGCCTCCCAAATAGCTGAGACTACAAGCATGTGCCACACCCAGCTAATTTTTGTTTTGTTTTGTTTTGCTTTGTTTTGTTTTTTGAGACAACGTCTTGCTCTGTCACCCAGGCTAGAGTGCAGTGGCACAATCTTAGCTCACTGCAAACTCCGCCTCCCAGGTTCAAGAGCTTTCTGCCTCAACCTCCCAAGTAACTGGGATTATAGGTGCCCACCACCACATCCAGCAAATTTTTTTTTTTTAGATGGAGTCTCACTCTGTCACCCTGGTTGGAGTGCAGTGGTGCAATCTCAGCTCACTGCAACCACTGCCTCCTCTGTTCAAGCAATTTTCCTGCCTCAGCCTTCCGAGTAGCTGAGACTACAGGCACACACCACCATACCTGGCTAATTTTTGTATTTTTAGTGGAGGTGGGGCTTCACCATGTTGGCCAGGATGATCTCCATCTCTTGTCCTCATGATCCGCCTACCTTCCAAAGTCCTAAGATTACAGGCGTGAGCCACCACACCTGGCCTAATTTTTGTGTTTTTAGTAGAGATGGGGTTTCACTACATTAGTCAGGCTGGTCTCGAACTCCTGACTTCAAGTGATCCACCTGCCTTAGCCTTTCAAAGGGCTGAGATTACAGGTGTGAGCCACCACGCCCAGCCTAATTTTTGTATTTTTTGAAGAGACAGGGTTTTATCATGTTGGCTCAGTGAACAAAAACCCCAAATCAAAAATAATAACAAGAAAAACTGAATTGTATCACTTGCCCAAGACATGATTTTTGTCTCCCAACCATGAAAACCCACAATAGGAATTGAGATAACAAATTATAGGATCATGTATGAGACCAGTCAAAACCCAGCTAGTCCAGGAACAACTGAGTTAGTTGAGCTGGCTGTCTCCTGAGTCTGAAGCAATTTGCCTGCCCTGGCATCCCAGAGTGGTGGTTACATCTACCTAGATCATGGTATTTTTTAATGGCAGCCCTAGGAAAATGAATATATATATATACACACACACACACACACATTATATATTATATATATGTATAATATATATATGTCTGTATATATATATACACACACATTATACATTATATATATAATGTGTGTGTGCATGCGTGCATATGTGTGTGTGTTGAAGTTATCTCTTAAACAGCTTCAAAGATAATGCCAAATGCAGAACTACATTAAAACAGAAACAAACTATGAGCATTACACAGTGTACATCAATTTGGTTCAATAGTAAGTCTCATTTGCAATGAGTTTTTATGCAGTAAAAAAATTTAACAAAAGTGTGAGTATACTTCATAAAGAACTTTCATCCATTTTCTCATTTAATCTTCACATCAGTTCTTGGAGGTGGGGATAGTGAGAAAAGAGCTGATTGTTCCAAAGTTATCAAGTGAAGGAACCAAAGTCTAATTATAAGACTTCTGGCTCCAAGTGCTATGCTCTTCTCTCCATCCTATCCTATTAGTGACTTTAACAGTTCATGTATGGCGAAAACCTTTAAGGATATGCTGAGCTTATGAATGAAGTTGATTTCTGCACTGCGATTGCTTAAGTACATACTCAAGAAGGGTCAACTTGAGATATTAGTGTGAGCACCAGCAAGCAGCTCTGTTTCTGGGAAAGAAATGCTAGTGATATAATGTAATCATGTAAATAGTCTAATTCATTCCAATAAATATTTACATTCAAAGTTTGACAGGAGAAAAGAGAGCCTATAAAGTGACATAGTGTTACATCTCCTCCCTGGCTGTCGCCTGAGGCTAACGACATAATCTTTCTTTGTAAGAAGAGCATTTGTAGCTTTAGAAACCAAAACCAACTCAGCTGTTTCTGGACTAGCTGGGTTTTGACTGGTCTCATACATGATCCTATAATTTGTTATCTCAGTTCCTATCGTGGGGTTTTCATGGTTGGGAGAAAAAAATCTTGTCTTGGGCAAGTGACACAATTCAGTTTTTCTTGTTATTATTTTTGATTTGGGGTTTTTGTTCACTCTATTTTAATTTATTTTTTATTTTTATGTTTTGAGACACTAGAGAATATGTAGGTAATTGCAGGGAGACAAACTATTGACCAGTAATGTAACATAAGAGGAGGATTCCACTTCTGAAAAATGATCTATACACCCCTAAATTCCATTTATCAGAAATTGGCTAACAGTATTATATTAATTAAAGATGTGTCATGCATCTGGCTTCATGCAAAGAAGGAAGAGAAAGAGAAGAAAATAGGAGGGAAAGAACAAAAACCTCTCCACTTGTATAGGTCTAGGTCATCAAATGACCGCGGTTTCCTAAATAGAAATCTTGTGGATCATTATTAAAGTAGCAGGAGAGTGGCATTCAGTCTCCTTCAGGAGGAGACCTTTGCAGAGCAGCAGCAAAGTGCTCCATTTCTAAGAGTTTACAAAGCTTAGGGTCATTCTCTATTTGGTTCAAGTCCTAAAAGTACTTAGTAGCCAAGAACAGCGATTCAAAGGTAAACATCAGCCTTTCATCTTTCTGACTGGGCTGAAGGCAAATTCATGACCAATCCCCCATCCAGGCCATAAAATGTAATGTTTAGTCTCAGGACAGATACCATTAACACCACTAATAATACCTGTCTCTGCATGTGTACTAAAATTCTTCTCAACCTAGAGTTGTGACTCTGGGTGTGTGGAATTGTTCTCCACACCAACGATACTGTGCAGCATGTGAAGAGTTTAAGTTGTAAGACACCCCAAATAAAGATATCAAATAGGAATAGGTCTTAAACTACAAATTTATTATTATATTCTGTATCAACCTCACACAGTAAAATAATTAGAAGTTTCATGTCCTATTAATTTCATCTACCTTCCCTCATCTCATCTCTCTTCCATAAGCCGTAAATTCACACCCTGATATACTGGAGAAAAGTCAACAGAGTCTTATAGTACCTCAAGCTCATAATTCTGACTGCTCTACTTTTCATAGTACAATATAAACTGAATAACAAAAAATCAAGGATGCTAAGTTGGTATGTATAGAATTTAAAACAGACCACTGAAACTGTTTTGGTTTTTATTTGTTTCTTTGCTCTTTCACCTGATAAATCACCCCCACCACACACCCCAAAACTATGTACCCATTTTTGTTAAAGTACCAAAGTTTATATATTATATCTAAGATGGTAGGGAACTTTTAAAAATTAAACACTAGCTTTTTATTTAATTTCCATTTTTGTTTATTAAAAATTTGAAACCAATTTTTGGTTTTTTTTGAGACAAAGTCTCACTCTGTCACCCAGGCTGGAGTGAAGTGGCATGATTTCAGCTCACTGGAGTCTCCATCTCCCAGTTTCAAGTGATTCTCTTGCCTCAGCTGCCCCAGAAGTTGGAATTACAGGCACCTACCATCACGCCCAGCTAACTTTTGTATTTTTACTGGAGACAGGGTTTCCCCATGTTGGCCAGGCTGGTCTCGCACTTCTGACCTCAGGTGATCCACCTGCAGCAGCCTCTCAAATTGCTGGGATTACAGGCATGAGTCATCATGCTCAGCCCTGAAACCAATATTCATAAAATAAAATAGAAAACCCAATTCATATGTTGAATATCTCTTCTTCAAATTAGCAAGTCTTCAAATTAATTCAAAAATTGTGTCAGTTAAAATTATTTGGTTAAAATGTCACCACTGAAGGTTCTTGTCAGGTTCAGGAGGGTACATGAGACGTCAAATATCCTTAGATTTTTTAGAAAACAAAAAGTATAATTAGAAACCAATAACAGATAGTTAATTGTGAAATCTCAAAATACATGAACATTAAACAACACACATTCAATTAACACCTGGTTCAAAGACAAAATCCCAAGAAAATTTTAAAATATTTTTAACTAAATTAAAACAAAAACACAGTTTTTGAAAATGTGTGGAATGCAGCAACAGTCATGCTTGGGGGAAATTTACAGCATTGAATGCATATAACAGAATAGAACAAAGCCTAAAATTAATAATGTAAGCTTCCGCCTTAGAATCTAGAAAAAATAGGGCAAATTAAATACAAAGTAAGAAGAAAAAAATAATAAAAATTTGAATAGAAGTCAATGAAATTGAAAATAGGAAACCAATAGACAAAATCAAAGAAATCAAAATCTAATTCTTTGAAAAGACAAGTAAAATCAATAAGCTTCTAGCAGGGCTAACTAGAACAAAAGAAAGAAGAAAGACAGGACACAAATTACTAATATCAGAAATGAAAAAGGGGACATCACTGCAGCTGCCATGGACATTGATAATAAAGAAATATTATTAACAACTTTATGCCCATGAGCTTGATAACCTAGATGAAAGGGATCGACTCCTTGAAAGACAATCTGCCAAAACTGACACAAGAAAAAATAAACCATCTCAATATGCCTGCATCTATCAAAAACATTGAATGAATAATAATCTTCCAAAATAGAAAATATCATGTCCAAATGAATTCACTGGTAAATGTTACCAAATATTTAAAGAAGAAATTAAAGCAATTTGTACAATCTCTTTTAGAGAATAGAAGCAGAGAGAATACTTTCTAACTCATTCTGAGACCAGCCAAAATCAGATGAACACATTCAGAAAAAAAAACTACATACCCATATCTCTCATGAACATCGATGCAAAGATTCTCAAAAAATATTGGCAAATTGAATCCAACAATGTACAAACAGCATATGCACCACACCAAGTGGGGTTTATCCCAGGTATACAAAGCTGGTTCAAAATTGAAAGTCAATTGCTGTAATTCATCACATCAACAGGCTAAAAAAAGAAATGTCCTATGGTAATATAGATAGACGCAGAAAAAGCACCTGACAGTATACAACATCCATTTAATTTTAAAACATATATATCAGGAGAAATCTTCCTCAGTTTAATAAAAAGAAATCTACAAAAACCTACGGCTAACTAGAAGTGTTCCCTCTGAGATCAGAAAAAAGATAAAGATGTCCTTTCTTACTACTACTATTCAAGATTATACTGGAAGTCCTAGGTAATGCAATAAGAAAAGTAATTAAAAAGTATAGTGATAGGGAAGACAGAAATAAAAGTGTTTTTTCTTTTATAAGACATGATTGTTTAGGTAAAAATTTTGAAAGAATTGACCAAAAAAACCCTCCTACAACTAATAAGCAATGGTAGCAAGGTTGCAGGATACAAGGTTAATGTACAAAAGGCAATTGCTTTTCTATATATCAGCAATGAACAAGTGAAATTTGACATTAAAAACACAACACCATTTACTTTAGCATCCTCCAAAAATGAAATACTTAGGTATAAATGTAACAAAATATGAACACGATTTATATGAGAACTACAAAACTCTGATGAAAGAAATCAAAAAAGAACTAAATAAATGAAGAGATAGTCTATGTTCACGGACAGGAAGACTCCATATTGTCAAGACATCAATAATCCCCAACTTGATCTACAGATTCAATGCAATCTCAGTTAAATCTCAGCAAACTATTTTGTGGACACTAACAAACTTCCATGGGGAGGTAAAAGACACAACATTGAAGAAGAACAAAGTTGGAAGAATGACAATACCCAACTTCAAGACTGAATATAAAACTACAGTTACCAAGACTGCATGGAATTGGCAAAAGACAAAGAGATCGATAAAACAGGATAGAAAGCCCAGATATAAACTCAAATAAACATGGTCACCTGATCTTTGGCAAAGAAGCAAAGACAATACAGTGGAGCAAAGATAGTCTTTTCAACAAATGGTGCTGGAACAACTGGAAATTCATATGCCAAAAAATGAATCTACATACAGACCTTATACTCTTTACAAATACTAACTTAAAATAAATCACAAACATAAGTGAAAAATGCAAAATCATAAAACTCTTAAAAGATAAGATAAGAGGAAATCTAGATGCCTTGGTATGACAACGACTTTACAGACATAACACCAAAGACATAATGCATGAAAAAAAGAATTGATAAGCAGGACATCATTAAAATGAAAATTATCTACTCTGCAAAAGACACTATCAAGAGAATGAGAAGACAAGCCACAGACTGGGAGAAAATATTTGCAAAAGACACATCTAATAAAGGATTGTTCTTCAAAATACACAAACAATGCATAAAACTCAGCAATAAGAAAATAACTTGATTAAGAAATAAGCCAAGACCTTAACAGACACTTACTTCCCCAAAGAAGATAGAGAGATGGCAAGTAAGCATACACAAAGGCAGGACTAGCTGCATAATCTTCAGGATCTAGTGTAAAATATAAATATGAAGTTACTTGTTCAAAACTTACTAAGAATTTTAAAACAAATTTCATTTGCCACAACAGAATTAAACTGAGTGTGGGGTCCTTTGAAGCACGGCGCCCTGTGAAACTGCACCAGTGATACATCCACGAAGCTCCACATTATATGTCATCAGGGAAATGCAACAGTTAGAGTGACCGAACTCTAGAAAACTGACCACCCTAAATGCTGGCAAGGATGTGGAGCAACAGGAACTCTCATTCATTGGTGCTAAGAATGCAAAATGATACAGCCACATTGGAAGACAGTTTGGCAGTTTCTTACAGGATTAAATATACTCTTATTATGCAGTCCAGCAATTGTGCTCCTTGGTATTTACCCAAAAGAATTGAAACTTACATCCACAAAAAGACCTACAAACAGTGATTTATAACAGCTTCATCTGAAATTACCAAAACATGAAAGTAGACAAGATGTCCTTCAGTACTTCGGTAGGTGCATGGAAAAATAAAATGTTGGTCATCCAGTCACTGAAATATTACTCAGTGAAAAAAATGAGCTATAAAGCCATGAAAAAACATGGAAGAACCTTAAATGCTTATTACTAAGTGAAAGAAGCCAATCTAAAAGGCTGTATATTGCACGATTCCAATTATATAACATTCTGGAAAAGGCAAAACTAAGTAGACACTAAAAATATTCTTTTTTGGGTCAGCGGTTATAGGTAAGAAAGGAATTAATAGGTAGGTGGAACACAGGATTTTTAGGGCAGTGAAACTATTTTACATCATCTTATAATGGTGAGCACATCTTACGATACGTTTCTCCAAACCCATAGAATACACAACACCAAGAGTGAACTCTAATGTAAACTATGGATTTGGGGTGATTATGTTGTGTTAATGTAGGTTCATCACTGGTGACTAATGTACCACTCTGGTGGGGGATGTTAATAATGGGAGAAGCTATGCATGTGTGGGAGATAAGAGTATATAGGAAATATCTATACCCGCCTCTCAATTTTGCTGTGAATCTAAAACTGCTCTAAAAAAATTTAGTCTAGAAAAGTTCAGTGAAGTATGTATGTTAAAAAGTTAAAGGTGGCCATTAAACAAATGAAAATAAAATCAGTAAATTCCAGACCAACAAAGGAAATATAGGAAAATCAATAAAAACAAAAAATAAAGTTATCTATCCCTTTTTCTCAGTCCCTTTCAGTCTTTGTGTAATATTTGATGCTATCAATCACCCTCTCTTTCCAATTATGCTTCCCTCTTAGCCTCCAAGATTCCTCTTTCTTCTGTGCAGAAGGTGGTGGTTTTGTATTTTGTTATGGTCACCTGTGCACCGATTTTATCTCTCCTTCTGAAATGGTAAGTTTCTTAAGGGAGGACTTGTACTGTTTGTATCCATATCTGACATCCCACTCTGCAAAGTATGCCTGGCACACAGTAGGCACTCAATTGAACTGAACTTTCCTAAGTATTGTGACAGCCGCAGTCATGAGCCCAGTGGCCTCAGTTGAAGTGTAGTAACAATTAGGCACAGAGCCAGTCCTGACTACACAATATTATCTTCTACACATTCATATACAGAGACCAACAAGCAACCAAATGATACAATCAATTTTTGCAAGATTAGTTGAAGGAAGGATTTCCTCAGTCAGATTCAGTCTCAAGGACACTTGAATCTTTAAATGCAGCCAATTTGAAAGAGCTTTGAATGTACTGACACATGCATACATAGCTTTCTTTACTCTTCACCCACTGACACCCTTGAGTAAAAGTCAGCTCAATTACTTTGTAATTGAGACCAAAGGAACATCCAGATTCTTCAGTTACACTGGATTGTCACATGTCCTCCTTTATTTTAAATAAAGAAATCTTAAATGGCATGTTGGAAGTCTCTTTTTTCTTTCTTTCTTTTTTTAGTACCATATTCTTTTTCATTGTTACATTTCTGGAAACAGGACTTGGATTTTCCCTGTATCACATATATATATATCATATATATATATGTGTGTGTATCATATATATATATGTGTGTGTATCATATATATATGTATCTATACATATATCTATATGCATCATATATATATCATATATACACACACACACACACACACACACACTTTTAAGTTCAGAGATACATGTGCAGAATTGAGGTTTCTTACATAGCTCTACACGTGCCATGGTGGTTTCCTGCACCTATCAACCCATCATCGACATTAGGTATTTATCCTAATGCTATCCTGCCCCTAGCCCCCCACCCCCCGACAGGCCCCAGTATGTGATGTTCCCCTCCCTGTGTCCATGTGTTCTCGTTGTTCAACTCCCACTTATGAGTGAGAACATGCAGTGTTTGGTTTTCTGTTCTTGTGTCAGTTTGCTGAGAATGATGGTTTCCAGCTTCATCCAGGTCTAGGCAAAGGACATGAACTCATCCCTTTTTATGGCTGCATAGTATTCCATGGTGCATATATGCCACTCTTCTTTATCTAGCCTACCACTGATGGGCATTTAGGGGTTGGTTCCAAGTCTTTGCTATTGTGAATAGTGCTACAATAAACATACCGTAGCTTTTAAAGTAAAAATTGCCATCCTCCACTCAATTTTCCCACGTGCCTCCAAAAGTTTACAAAACATATTATCCAACAGTTCCAAAGAAAGTTAGGAAGAATTTCATATGGATAATTGAGAATGAACAACTAAACCCACTGAGGATTAATGCAGATAGACTTTTGTGGCTTTAAGAGTTAAAACAACTAGACCCTCACCAATTTCCATCTGTTGCCACTTTATGTAGGAGAAACTGAGAGAGCCTAACCAACCTCAGCGCTGGGAAGAGCTGGCCTGGAATTCATGGGCATAGTTTGCCAAGCTGCACCACACGCAGCTTTTGACTTTTCGCCCCATTAGTTGTTAACTCTGCCCAGATTTCCCAAAGAAGGGCAAGCTTGCATGCTTCTCCACTGCCCCTGTGCCCCCAGAATCACAAAGAAAATTGCAGGGCAGTTGCTGTGAGGTCTGGGACTCCCACCAGCATTGAAGCGGTTAACTTTTAGGAAGACCTAGAGAAAGAAAAACAGACTCAGAACTGCCTTGCGCTGGGAGGAGGGTTAGAAAATGAGGCTGTTGCTGTTGTTTTGATTGTGTGCACTCTAATCAGGGAGAGTAAGAACAATAATGCATGTAATGCTGATTTTGGAACGTGTCCACGCAGCTTTTCCCAGGCTAGACAGCCTTGGGAACCACTGATAGAGTGGCACACCAGGGGCACAGCCTCAATCACCAAGCGCAGGGCAGGGCAGCCTTTTCTGTGGATAAAATATGTGAGGGATGACAAGAATCTTCCCAGCATGGGAAGTGGCAGTAACAAAAAATTATATATACAATGGAGTGAAACTGAATGCTTTGCTTCTCGCAGCCAGCCTTGGGGACATGATATTTGAAAGATAGGATGTTTCTCCTCTCATTCACCCCCATTTTCCTTTTTTGTTTGTTTGTTTCCCTTTTTGCATTCAACTTGCCCTCCCTTTCTTCCCCACTCCCATCCCCCAAACTCCCTCTGCCACACTTTGAAGCCCAGATGAAAGCCGTGTGTTGTGGCTGCTGGCACCAAGCAAGCGCAGAAGTGTGCTTTAGTTTAAGATGCTGTACTTTTCGCTCAAGTAAAAGGGGGAAAAATCAGCTTGAAACAATACATTGCGTTTTGCTGGAGAGCATGCTTGTGTGTATCTAGGACTCAAACATGGTCCTAATTTTTTCAGACCTTTTGTCTCCAAGGATAAGGCAATAGCTAAAATGCGGCATCCTTTTTCAAAGCAAATGCATACAACTGCAAGGATTTTGTAGTGGTTATTGTTTCATAAAATAAAACAAGAGACAAAAATCAGGCACATGAGCTTTTTGGTGTTGACACGACAGCAGATCGTAACTATTTCAAGTGTTGTTGAAACAGCTCGCTTACTTTTAAATAGCACAATCCAGCTATGCTGCACTAACCGATTTTGAAGGAATGACTTCTATACATTTACTTAGTTACTTGCTTACCGAATTTAGCAAATAAAAATTTAGGACGCTCAGTTAAATCTGAATTTCAACTAAACAATGATACAATTTTAGTATATCTCATGCAATGTTTAGGATAAACTTATACTAAAAATTTGTTGTTTGTTATCTGAAATTCATATTTAACTAGGCATCCTGTATTTTAATGACAGTTTTTAAATCAACTCAGCTTTTTAAAAGAATTTACATTTAAACATTTTTAAAAGCCTAATGTTATAACATGAATTTATTTGAGACTCATAAAATTTGAACATAAGGATAATCAACACATCATCCTCATGGCAATAGAGACTGCCTGTGATAAAGTCCTTTTCTTGTCCCTGTCAACTCATCCCCTAAACATACATAAATTATATAACTGCTCACATTAAACACACACACACACACACACACACACACACACACACACCCCACAGAGTGCTTTTTGAAGGATTGTTTGTATTTTTTCCTTCAAAGGAAAGGTTGGCTAATAGATCACTACTGAAAATCAACACATACCATGGAAAGTGCATATAGCTCCCAGTTGGCCATTACTTGAAACTACAGCTGCTTTGTCAAATAGCAATAGCTCATGAACTCTGATGCATAGTAATTTTGGTTTAAACTTGTACTCACTTTATCTACTTAATGTTCTGAAACCTGGCTTTTTTTTTTTTATTTACTTGTAGCCATGTAATCAGCCCAAAGGAACCACTGGGGAAGCTCAGCTGATCTGGTTCTGGACGCTTTCTCTATAAACCTATGGCCTTCACTATTGTTTGTGTGAACCTGTGTTCACTTGAACTTGGACCAAAATGAAGGCCTGATACTTTCATCCCTCATAGCTGCTAATTTCTGAACATAGCCTGTGAGATTTGTGAGTTTGCAATTCATGGGGACTGAAAAGGGAGCTGAAAGAAAGTCTGAGAATATGAGGACAGTGCTGGAGGAGAAGATTTAGAGTTGTTTTGAAATCTCAATGTATGTGAAATTCAGGTGGTGCCTAGGTAAGTGGTGAAGTTGCATTAAACCTGTATCTGGAAGATGGGTGGGTGTCATCCGAGAGTCATATCATTTTGGACGACCATTTTTCTTCTACCACTACCAAATTTTTGATTAAGCAAAAGATTTCTTTGTTGGAAAAGCAATTCCTATTAATCAGTTTGTCGTCAGTGTAAGCTCACTTCTGCTTCCTCTTAAATCAACACCAGAAGAGGAACTATTAGAAAATTTATTTTGCTTCAGTATACTTTTGAGGAAAACTAACACAGTTTCAACTTGAGTATAAACATGAACCTAGATAGTCTTATATGAACATAGTGTTACATGATCCTTTATCATTTAATTTCCTAAACATAATCAGGATGACACCTTAAGTGAGTTCAGAAATCTACTTTATTTACAAAAAAAGAACAGAAGAAATGTAGTTATCTATCTTCTTGCCCACTATTCACGCACCCACCTATAATCATTTCCATCTCCATTCCTCTGCTTATACAGAAAGATAACATGTTTAACTAATGAATTCATTTCCTGTTTCACTGTTGAGGTGGGATACTGGACTGAGAATCTAGAGGATTGGTTCTAGTTTCAGCTCTGATGCTAATGACAGTATAAACCTGTACAAGTCTATCTTCATTCTTAATCAAAAGACTGAGAAATAACAAGACAACTTCTTTCCTATCAGTTTCCTCATTTGAAAAATGAAACACTAGCTGCTCAAAAATTCCTTCTTATTCTGAAATTCTGCTTCCATATCTGTTTCCACCAGTAAAACCTATTTTCTCCTCCAAGTAACATAAAACAATGTTTGTGCCAACTGATTGCACTTAAATATTTTTGATGGTGATAGTTTATTTTTAAAACATTTACTCCCAAACCAAACATGCATTTAAACAGAAGCAAAAAGAAGCACCAGTAAAGAGTTGAAATTGTCAGTGATTTGGTCTATAAACCCTCTACTTTGGGAAATTAGAATTTGTGAATATTAAATTTAGGCCACTGGATCTTCAAATAAGAGTAATGCATGGATAGAAATGATTATCTAGTCATTCAGATGGTCTGCCCATTTATAGACCTCACAAATTCAAGGATTTTCGCTGCATTGGAGCACAAACACCCAAAGAAAACATATACTTTTTTAAGAGTGTAAATGACACTAGCACTGCTTTCATTGGTGTAATCAAATATAAAAGAACTTAGATCAATTATAGGATTGATATGGCATATGGAAAATGCTGGGTTTTTTTTTTTTTTTTAAAAATGCAAAACATGGAGGCTAGGAACCAGGAACCAATCAAGGGAAAATCTGAAAAATGAAACAAACATCTAGTCTGTTGATCAGAACCAGGACCCAAGGATTATTGTGGAGAAATCATTGAAATCATCAATTGGGTCTAAGGAGAGTGAAAATGACAACCTGGATAAAGGGATACAGGGAGAAACTGCACAACAAAAGTACTATGAGGGAGCTATTAGAGCCCTGGAGTCCTTCTTCAGAACTACAAGCCTCTGAGGTCAGCTTTCTTTTCTCTGTAGCTCCATGGCCAGTGGAATCTACCGTTTTCCTGTTCCCACTTCCCAGACTCAAACTTCAGTGATCCGGAGATAGAGTGATGCCAAAAGAGGGAATTTGTTGCTTTCTTGGTTCCTGTAGATCTTCTCTTTTTCTGACACATTTTTTTCAAGTCCTTTTGTAATGAGATGGATTAAAAATAGCACTGCATGCCAAGTTATAATGCATGACTTTGCTGCTACCAAAATGTATTAGTATTATAGCCTTAACCTACCTGTATATTTTAACCAAATACTTATTTTGAGATTGGGGGTGATTTATGTAGCACATGTGTTCTTTTTAATGTTTGTTTTATATTTTGTTCATCATCTTAATAATTAATCACATCTTCTAAAATATAAATACAGATCAAGACCCTATCTATAATACTCTCTCCAATACAAAGTTTTCTACACTCAAAGATAGAACTACTTTTCACATCTCCTTTAATTGGGCTGAATTATTATTCAAATTGACTTCCTGTTGCCAACCAATTGTCTTTAACTGTATTAAAAGTGTACTCAATGTTTTCCCTAAGATGGCTATAGTAATCCCAAATGGAGCCACACTTCCCCCTGATTTCCATGTTCAATTTAGCACTCTGTTTCATATCTTTGAAAGGAAGTGAAAATAGGATCTCTAATAGCTTCTCAGGCCCCACATTAGGTGGATAGGAGAAAGCGAAAGAGAGCTGGACTCCCAGGGGTTTATGATAGAAGAAACTCACAGCCTTTCCCCTAAAGCATCTACGAAGACGCTGACCTTGGGACACGGACCCCCACTCAGATGAAAAAGTTGCCTTTTTCTCTGAGACACTGAAAGCCATTTGCTTCATTCTGACTATAACATGGACATTCTAGTTGCTTTATCCCACTCTCCTTCTTGCTGGCAAGAATTGGAAGGACGTGGAGAGCCTTGGAACACAGAGCTCTGTCACTGGCCTCTTCCCCACCGCGGGAGGCAGGTAGGTGTCATGTCTAGTTTGCCTCCTTCTCAGACCACAGTCCCAGGAGAACAGGGATTTGTTCACTTAACAACAAATATCCAGTAAACACATGAGTGGGGTCTGGGGAAAAGGACTTAGGAACTTGACTGCTTCATACTCATCAATTAACTGAGAAAAGCTCCCCCAACATTATGTCTCTCTTATGTACTAATTGTTCATACACTTCTGTTATAATCTAATATCACAACATTAATTTGTTTCATTTTTAACATGTTAGAACAATTGGTAAATTTTGTGTGGTATCGATTTCTATCTTATTTGAACTTGCCAGCACCCACAAGCAATGATGTCTACATTCTAACAGCTGTGTTCATTCCAGAGTTCTGAAATACCCTTCACAGAAATGTTATCTTCAGCTTTAGGAAGTTGCCCACTTTGCTTGTGTCTGAAAGGGGGATGACTGGAAGTCGTCTAAATGGCTGTTTTTCAATACCTATGCATGATATGATATTTGCTTGTGAAATTATAAAACTAGCAAAACATAATTGTTTTTTAAGGAACACTCGTCAGTCCAGAAAACAAAAGATCCAAAGTAATAAACTTTGGGAGTTCACGTATGTAAGCAATCAAACATCTGCTCTCTTTACCAAATAGAAAAATGAGTGGTAATATATATTGAAATACTTGATTCTTTAAGGGGGTGACCTCCTTAAAGCCTTTACTTTGTATTTCATATCTTTTAGACCTGGAAATGAATACAGTTACACTATCTTCTCATGTGAACCATTAACTTTTTTCAAAACATGTTAATGCTAATGATGGTGGTACTTCCACCGTTTATTTTTTTCAAAATTCTAGCACAAAGCTTTAAAAGGTTAAAACAATATTGTTGCCACTACTGATAACAAGAAAAAGCTCTGATACTGAATGGCTGTGTAATCTTGGGAGGTAACTTTAATTTTCTCATCTGTAAAATGTGTGAATTAAGACCGATCGTACAATATTTTTATCAGAATTAAAGATCGCATGTGAAGTGTCTGGGACTTCACATGAGCTCTCCATAAATTTCTGTGAAATGGTGGTGACTAAAGGAGATTGTTACAAGATTTTGGTAGTTTAATTTATTGTCGAAATAACAGAGAAAAAAAAACTTAGAGTTCCATATGTAAATCATATGACGAAAATAAGAAAACTTCAACAAAATAGTTTCATTTTATTAAGTGTGTAGAGCACTCAATCTAGAAGTTCCTACATCAAGTTATGCTATTCAGGTAGGGTAAAACAGTTAGGATCTAAGAATAAGACAAAAGAAAATAGATTTAAAATTGCAACCAGAATGATCTCTGGTTGTGAGACATCAGAGTGGGGGAATTGAGGCATCTCTTTGGGTGGCTCAGGGAAAGAAATTTCTGGGCTTGGCTAGCTGACAGCCCCCCAGGAGAGTGAGGAAGAACTGGGCAATCTATCAAGGTCTCAATGACCCACTGGAAATTGTCCATTATTGAGCTAAAAATGAAATTAAGCTCAAATTAAAAGAACTAGTACTATGCACCACAATTCTGCATGTGGTATCATTTTATCCAAAAAAAAAATCTTTTCTCACAATTTACAGGAGATGCTGCTACTAACTTCCATGTGGTTGAGTAAAGTCAGCACCTGCAGAACCACTATGACCAGTTTAACATATTACTTACTCACTTTTCATGTGACATTCATTCCAAAGGACATTATGCTTTGTAAGATATCTCACAGTAGGGTTGCCTATTGGAATGAACCTCTTAAAATTATTTTCAGAAGCCATGATTCTTCCCTTTGACAATATACAGATACATTGTGCATTTGAGTAAACAGACACTAGCTCCTTTAAAGTTGTATATTTTTTACTTAAAATCACCTACAAAGATAACTTACTGGAAATATGCAACTGCTGCTCTAAACAGATTGCTAATAATTTAGAAATAAATGCTTTCCAATTTAACTACTTGGGGAAAACTACTGAATTTTCATTCTCTAAAATAACTTTAAAAATTACTTCTGTTGCAAATTGTGTAACATATGTTATCCATACAGAACTCTTTAAATAGGATTAGGTTAATCCAGGGCCTTAACGTTAATAACGTTTGACTCTGAGCAGCATGGTATCCAAATGTGTGAGAAAGACATGTGGACTGGTCCCCATCACCATGAAATGCTTAAGAAGTATCCATCAGGTATTTGAATCTCAGCTGGATGCCATAGATTTACATATTATAATATCTCCTGTTCTCAAGGAACTCTTTTGTTCTGAGGAATTTATAAGCTGGCAGAGACATTATCAAAATTCAAAAGTATATTTTATGTATTATGAATATAATACATAAGTATGCATACACATTATATATTAGGGGTGTGTGTACATGTGTATAGGAAAACTGAATAGTAAGTAAAGGAACAACCCAATTTTTTTAAATGGGCAAATAGATTGAAACAGACACTTCACCAAAAATTTACAAATAGCAAAGAAGCACATGAAAGATGCTCAACATCAGTAGTCATCAGGGAAATACAAATGAAAACCACAATGAAATACTACTACACACTTATTAGAAGGGTTAAAATTAGAAAGACAGACCATGCCAAGTATTGGTGAGAATGTAGAGGATCTGGAACTCTCACATATGGGTACTGGTGGAAACGTAAGATGATACAACTGCTTTACAAAACAGCAGACTCTTGATAAACTCACGAGAATTAATTTGGTAGGAGTATTAAAGGCACATATTTATACAGGTTGTGCATTGCAAACTTCTAGGGGAAACATTCACAACCTAGTCTGTGTGCCTGGTCTGTCTCTGATTATGTGCAGAACATAATCAGGGAGGCCTTGTGTGGCAGATCTTACTAAGAAAGTTGGTTCTGAATTGAGGAATAGGTTGCAGCAAGAGTTGGTGGGGAAAGGCAAGAATGATACATCTGAAAGCTGAAAAAATAAGGCTGTTCTTGAGCTGTAAGATATCAGTTTTGGGGAAGATATCATGGGGAGAAATGCCAGATATAGGTGACGTGGGAGATGGAGGCAGCAAACCACATTGCCATGTATGTACCTATGCAACAATCCTGCTTGATCTGCACATGTACCCCAGAACCTAAAGTACAACAAAAAATATATTTTAAAAAAAGATATCAGTTTTGCCACAATTTTTATACAAAGTTACTATTAACAGTAACTGCAAAAACTGCAATAACTTTTGCACCAACCTAATAGAAATGAAAAGGAGGATGTGTGTAATTCAGTGGACAGGCCCCAATGGCATATGCCTCCAAAGCTGGCAATATGGAAGGCAAAAACTCACTCAACAATAAAAACCAACATTAGGGTTTGAAATGGAGGAAAATGAGCTAAAATAAGTGAAATTGCTACAATAGGCTGTTTTTCTATTAAGCAACATTGACCATTGACCTTCAGAAAACACCAAGAGCCATTTAACAAAATGACAAAAATGTTGTAGGGTTAGGGAGAGAGCTGGTGTACATGGGGTTTGTACAGGTTTCTTAAGGAAAACTCAGGAAGGGAAGAGGACTAAGAGAAACTGAGATTCATTGAGCATTTGTCTGTTATAATTTACATACATTTTCTATGGTGGGAAAGCCAAGAATTAATAACTTCACTAAATGCACCCAATTCAGTGTTAAACTCTTTGTAGGTAGTCTAAGTGAATTTCCCTGACAACTAAATGACATAACTACTATTGTTCACATTTTATAGATGAGGATATTGAAGACTAAAGACTTAAGGAACTTGTCATTGACATACAGCACAGAAGAGGAAGAGTTGGGACTTTAAGTCAGGTCTTAGTTAAACTGTCTTTCACTTACCCAAAACTGAGACGAAGGGTATAAAACTTCATTCTACAAAAACAGCAAATAATGTGATTACAAAACTTAGACTTAGCAATCAATGCCACCAGTTGATTAAAAGAGAAAAGGAGCAAGAGAGAGAGAGCAGAAAGAGTGAAAAAGACGAACATTGGTTAGCAGTCTCCACTTTACAACTCTTGTCTCACCCTGCCGTTCTCCAAGGTCATTCCAAGAGACCAGTGTAAATTATCACCTGTTTAATCTGTCCTCTAAAAGGATTTGTAGTCCTTTCTGAATCAGAAAGCAGCTCATTTTCCTTTTTAAATTTCAAATTGCACTTTTGAAGTGAAGTTTGATTTTTCCCAGAAATTCTGAAAGTTTTGCATGGATAGGAAAGAGTGATTTGAAACTTTGCTTTACAAAAAATCTGTACATTTACAATGGTTCTTGACCCAGGTCTCACATCAGAATCACCTGACACACCAATGCGCAGGACCCCACTTCAGATGAATGAAATCTGAACCTGTGTAGGACAGGAATAGGTACCAGCATATTCTTTTAAACAGCTCCTCCCTCAGGTTTCTAATGTGCAGCTAAGTTTGAGTACAAGATCTGGAACCAAAGTTATGGTTTACAGTTAATTTATTTAACTAGTATCCTGCAAATCATATGACACTGAAAAGCCATCTGATGGTCTCATCTTTGTCTTTGAAATTTTGGAACTGCCTAAATTCTTCTGTGCCTAACTGTCTTATTCAAGAGGAGACTAACTTCTTACAGTTCTTGCACACAGCCTGAAGAAATGACATGGAGCTCTGGATCCCAATTCAAATTCCCCGTGTGGGTGTAGCTAATGCCGGACCCAGGAAAGAAGTGGGAGTGGGGAGGCTCTGCCAAGAGAGGCCAGGCAACGATTTCTCAGCTGTTTGGTTTTTACACTAGTGACTTTGGCAAAAGCTCAGGAAGGAGAAACACATATGTGTAATTTCTGCAGCAACATAATATCCAGAATTTTTCAAGTTTCCAAAGCTAAGTCAAAGGACTGGAAAGCCTTCCACTTACAGTTTATCAGGAAAGGAAAAATATATAAATCAGGAAAGATTTAACATTATTTAACAGTAAAAATGATTTGAGGCCTTGCTTTCTTCTTTTGTATTCCCAAGCACCTACATTGTAGGTGGTTTATGAGCAATGTCTGGGTGTGATGGGACTAGGTAACAATCAAAGGATTCCATTTTAAGTTCAGGATCAGGCACTGGCAACTGTGTGACCAGAGGCAAGGTATTGACCACAATGACCCAGGGAATGGGAAGAGGTAATACAAGTCCTACCTATCTCTGGATGCCAAATCAAAGAAGAAATAATATACATGAAAGCATTATATATGAAAGCTCTGTGTATGTAAATTCTCTTCATTATTTTTTCATTTGCATTACATGGGTTTTAGCACCCTGCTTCTAGACAGGAATGAGGCTAAACCTCTTGCTAACCTCAGACTAATTGGAAACAACCTTCCACAGCTTCCCATCAGCCTCCTTCCATGTGCTGTGAAGCCTCAGACTTGCTTTCTCAGCCACCAGCCCAGTGGAATGGCTAAAATAAAACATAGTCAACCTTATCCTCCACTTGGAACATTGGATTAATACAGCATTCACAATTATTGGGAAACACCAGGTTCTTAATCATGGGGGCCTCTGACTTTGTATTTACCAGCATCATAAATTATTTTTTTAAAGAAACTCTGCTTCTCTTTTGCATTCTGCAGGCAGACACAGGTGACCTTCAGCAGCCCTGCAGACCCCTTCATTATCACTGCATATTGCTAAGCCTTCGAGTAGCAGATTTGTGGCTACTAAAGAAAAATTGCAGAATTGAGACAGTAAGAGAGAAATTATGCTTTTGATTGAATTAATCAAAAGTTAAATGATTCCAACCAAAGCAGACTATCTTCTGCACTCTCCGATGTGATACCTACTTGTGGTTACTGAGCAAAAAAAAATATATATATATGGCTAGTCCAAATTGAGATGTGCTGTACATCTAATTTCCAAGATCTATTCCAAAAACAAAGAACACAAAATACTTAAATAATCTTATACTGATTACATGTCGAAGTGGCAGCATTTTGAGTAATTAGATTAAATAAAATATATAATTAAAAGTACTTTTACCTTTTTAAAATCTTCTTTTTAGTTTTTTTAATGTGTGCAATTTAACTGGAAAATTTAGAATCACATACGTGACTTGCATTGCATTTTTGTTGTTCAGGGTTGGTTTAGATCTTTGTTTTGCCCTCAGGAAAACTGTTGATAGTTTTCTGGTTGCCTCTACAATGCTCATGTGGTTAGAGCTCCCAACATAAGGGACACAACCACAAAAAGGTACCGCTAACTAAGAAAGTGCACATTAAATTGCCACTGACTCTCTCTCTCTCTCTCTCTCTCTCTATATATATATATATATATATATACTTTGTCTATATATATACTTTACATATATATACTGTCTATATATATATACTTTGTCTATATATATATACTTTGTCTATATATATACTTTATATATATGCTGTCTATATATATATACTTTGTCTATATATATATATATATATACTGATTATATAATCAGTAGATAACATATAAAGCAGGTAACTTAAATGCAAATATCTTACATTAGTTTCCCTAGAAACTCTCTCTCTCTATATATATATATAATATATATAATCAATAGATAATATATATAATCAGTAGATAATATATATGTAATCAGTAGATAATATATATATAATCAGTAGATAATATATATAATCAGTAGATAATGTATTTATAATCAGTAGATATATATATATAATCAGTAGATATATATGTATATTATCAGTAGATAATATGTATGTATTATCAGTAGATTTTATATATGTATTATCAGTAGATTTAATATATATATAATCAGTAGATAATACATATATATTACCAGTAGATAATACATATATATTATCAGTAGATAACATATATGTTATCAGTAGATTTTGTATATATATTATCAGTAGATTATATATATATATATATATATATAAAATCAGTAGATAATATATAAAGCCGGTAACTTGAATGGAAATGTCTTACATTAGTTTCCCCAGAAACAGATCCTGAGACAGAGATTTAGTTGTATGTGATTCAATGTGGGAACATTCTCAGGAAACTCTTTTATAAGAAAGGGAGTGAAGCAGGGTGGGGAAGGGGATGAAGCCAAACAAGGATTGGGCTAATTGTTGGGGAGAGTGAGTTTTGAAATTTAAATCTCACTGCAAAATTGTCCCACCTTGAGGCCAGGAAGCAGGCAGCACGTGAACAGCTGAAGATACAGCAATAAACCAAACAGACAAGTATTTCTGTTCCCATAGGGCTTACATTCTCTTGGGGTAGACAAGATAAACAAATATATAATATGTAAAGAAATAACATGTGTTATGAAGAAACAAGCAAGAGAAGCTAGAGATTAGATGGGGAGGGAGCACAGTTTTGGTTAAAGTGACCAGGAAAGACCTCTCTGAATAAGTGATGGATTTATAAATAGAGACAAGAATGAAGTAAGGAATTGAGTCATGTGGGCATCTGGAGAGAAAGCATTTCTATGGAACAGCAGAGGCAACAATTCTGATCTGAAGCACATTTATCTATCCAAGGAATGACGGTGAAATCTGTGGGGCAGGAATGTGGACAAAGGCAAGGAGCTAGCAGGGAATCTGATCATGGAGGCCTACAGGTTATTGTAAGAACTTGGGGTTTTATTGTGAAGACTTTCTTATAGGTCCCACCTCCCTGGCATAGTGCTTACTGTCGGGCTGGCCTCAACCCTAACTGGAGCAATCATAGCCACCCAACATCATTGGCTGCATTAGAACCAGTGGTGAGCACCTAACTGGGCTGTGCCAGAGTTTTCCCCTGAAATGTTTCCCGTTAGAGCTAAGAGAGGGGAAGAGTTCTTCTTGTGTGGCAACAGTGTAAACACATGAGCTGTCATCTTTTGCAGAATAGGTCCAAATGATGAAGAGGTGCAAAACGAGTGGTAGAGAAAGACAGTGTCATTTGTGAAGAAAAACTTGATTCCAGTATCTCAGCCAGCTCTGTTCACCCATGCCCTCTCCTCAGTTTTTCCAAATATACCAATATTTAGTCTGAATTAATTAGATCTGGGTTCCAAGACTTAGAAGTCAGGATTCTTCTAATTCATAGTGCTCCTGCAAACAGAAACCTTGTCCTCACTTGCTTATAACATCCATTTACAGCATGTATTTTCTTTTTCTTATTACTGTCATCAGGCAACCTCCCAATCACTCCTTTTCATTCCTGGAAATCTGGCATCTTGTTCAAAGTAGACTTCTCTAACCCAATCCCGACATCATCATAAATGTGTCCTGTAACAGTTCCCTGACCCTAGTCTCACACTTCATACTACCTCTCTCTCTACCTTACTTGAATTAACTATTAGTGTGGCCAGACTCTGCAATGTATTATTCCCCAGTTTTCCGTGTCAGAAATCTTAAACTCCAGCACTTCAAACTTAATCTTATCTTTCCAAAAGGACACATAAGTCTGGATCTGCTGCTACCACACAGAAGCACCTGTTTCCAAATTAAAGCAACTCAGAGGGAAGCGGAGGCTGAAGATCCCCGAGGACACTATTTGATGGCTAACCATGTAGGCCAACACATATGCTTTTTTTTTCTTAATCCTTGGTTGGTTTTTTGTTACTTGCAACTGTAAGAGTCACAGCAAATGATTAATTCAAGGCCAGTTGCCTCTTATTTCTCTGAGCAATTATTACATATGTTTTACTCCACATCAATGTACACTGACTATTCTCCATTTTCCTCTAACTTTTTAATATTTCAAGTATGTTCATATCTCTAATTGATGACAATCACATTGGCTACCACTTCTTGAGAAAATTAAAGCATATACACTAACAAATACATATGCATCTACCTTAATATTTTATCTCCTTCCTCTCCTTTGGTTTCA
Source organism: Cacajao melanocephalus (assembly GCA_963573385.1). Taxonomy (NCBI): domain Eukaryota; kingdom Metazoa; phylum Chordata; class Mammalia; order Primates; family Pitheciidae; genus Cacajao; species Cacajao melanocephalus. The sequence continues at coordinate 60,639 of CAUYLG010001886.1, read as the reverse complement.
GAGAACAGGTTCTTTCTCCTATCTGCCAAAACGTGACCTAATGCTGACCGAGTCCTCCACCTTGTTCCTACCATTTTTTCCCTGGGAAATTCCATCTCAACCCTAACTCTTCAGATGTTCCATTCTCTAAGCAGGCTCACTTTCCTCAGCCTAAAAGCATGCTCATATCACCACCACCCAGAAAGCTTCTCTCCCTTTATGCTGTGCCCTCCCCCCAGCTCTCCTCTATCTCTAAAAGCATGGACTTGGTCTAGAAACCTTCACAACTGGGCTTACCCACCTCTCACCTATAAGTACCCAGCTATAAGCTAGTGACTGACAAGTTGTTATCCAGCCTGATCTCTCCCCACAGCTTCAGAATTATAAGTCAAATATCTCCTTACATCTCCATTTACATGCAGGAGTCAACATGTCTATAATTGAGCTAATAATCTTTCTTTCTTTCCAAACCTGCTTGTATTAGGCCGTTCTTGCATTGCTATAAAGAAATCTCTGAGACTGGATAATTCATTTAAAAATGAGGCTCAATTAATTAGCTCTGGGTTCAACAGGCTATACACAAAGCATGATGGTGTAATCCGGTCAGCTTCTGGGGAGGCCTCAGGAAACTTACAATCATGGCGGAAGGTAAACTAGGAGCAGGCACTGTCACACGGCCAGAGCAGGAGCAAGAGAGAGAGCCAGGGAGGAGATGCCACACACTTTAAACAACCAGATCTTGTGAGACATGAGGATGGCATCAAGGGGATGGTGCTAAACCATACATGAGAGGTCCACCCCCATGATCCAATCACCTCCACCAGGCCCCACCTCCAACATACAGAGTTACGATTTGATATGAGTTTTGAGTGGGGACACAGATCAAAACCATATCACTACTCTTTATCCTACATTCCTAACCTAACTTACTATCACTGCTATCCACTTACTCACCTAAGTTAATCTGTCATCATCCAGACCTGCTAACTTGCTTTTTAAATATTTCTCAGATCTGTGCCTGCCTGCCCACCTTAGCACGTGGACTACTACAGTATACAGCTAAACCAGCCCTCCCTGGGATCCATCCTCCACTGCTGTAGCAAGCTCCTATCCAAAATGCAAACATGACCATGCCCTCCTGTCAGCAATTTGTCAATATTTTAAAAATCTAACTGAAACTCAACAAATGTTTCCAGCATTTGAGTTTTATAACTAATAGAGACATGAATCATTCTCAAGCAAAATAGAAATATTTTTCTTAGGGCCAGTGTGAATTGCCCAAGGCACCTTTATACTCTATCAGAATACCATCAAAGGTTGACTTTGTCCAGCTTTTGTCCATCAAAAGCTGACTGGTTTTCTTTTTGTTCCTTTCAAATTTCAATTATTTGTTCATTTCTCTATAAAGTTTAATAAAAATCCATTTAGAAATGGAGGAATGGATTGTCACAGCAACAGAACCCATATGAATATAGGGTGCAACATTTAGATCAATATGAAATATTTGAGGAGTGTGGAAAGAGGGTCCAGTATGCTTGGTCTTAGCCAAACACAGATTTCCATGAAAACTCCCAAAATGCTTCAAAGGTTTCCATAAAAAAGACTGAAAAGGCTCTGCAGACTTCAAAGTACTGTTTAAAATGTTTTGATGAGTTACGTGTAAATGAACATGCAGATTAAATTTCCATCTAAGTCCACATGCTCTTAAAACATTGAGGGGAAAGGGCTTTGCCAAACATGCTTTGGGTTTTTTTGAACTCAAAGCAGTTTGCAATATTCAACAAACCTAAATGTGGCAGGGCTCACTCATCCCTTCACCCATCTCCTTACTAATTCAAAGCATAATCACTAACCAGCAAATGTGAAGAAGAAAGGAAAATGTATGCAGAAGTTTCAAATAAATGGGGCCTGATTTTCCTGCGCATTTAAAAGAGGGGATGACTGTCTTAGAGCTATGGAAGTTAGTTTTTTTTTTTCCTGCATTTTATTTGGTTTAATCAACAAATATATATTTGAGCAGCTACCATATGCCAAGCATCAGAAAGGGTCTAAGCAATATGAACTTTCTCTTAACTTTCCTAGGACATAGAAAAAAGACATTTTGCAAGCTTAAATACAGCAGCACTATCTGGAAAACGGTGTCAATGAATGCTGTTGAATTCCCTAAATGTAGCACTATCTGACTCAGAAATCCAACTTACCAGCAAGCAGACTGGTGACAAAACTAAAAGCAGCTGAATTTTAGCTTTTTCAGATTTAAAAAAGAAGTTGCCAGCTCTCTTCATTGTCCATGCTGGTCAAAATTCCCTGTTACCCAAGGTCTTGGTCCCAACGCCGTATGAGATTCTACCTGATTCATACGTGGCTGCTACTAATTAACACTTTAAAAGTGTCTGAGCCTGTTCGTATGTTCCTAATGAGAAATCAAATGTGATCATCTCACTGTCCCCTCAAGGCAGACGCAAGAAAGGGAGGAGGACAGTTGAGTGACTATGCTTAAAATCTTCAAAAGAGAAAGAGAAAAGATTACAGGATACAGAGCCTTTTGATTTTAGGCATTCTGAGAGCAAGGACCTCACATTCTATTTCTTTTTCATGCTTCCCTAAAATGCCTAATTCAAAAAACACTCTCCATTAAGTCACAAAACCTCTTAACACAAAAATCAAGCTCAAAGGAGGGAAGGACAGGGATTTTAGGGGAGGTGGAGGGTAAGAGGGTGAGGGTGGGCCCAGAGGGAGCATTCCCTGGTGACAAACTACAACCTTTTTATCTTCTGCTTCTAGTTTATGCTGTTAGTCATTTTTGGTGAGGTAAAAAATAAGGACATTCACCACTTGAGTGACGATACACATTTAACTCCAAACCTCTAACATATTCCCTCGACAGACTGAAAACAAACATGGCGAGAAAATAAATGAAAAGGCAAGGGACTGTACTCCAGAAGTAAAAGAGCTTTTCCATGTGGGTCATTGCTATCAGTTCTTTCTTCGGGAACTGTCGCACGGTGATTGAGTTACATAAGATATTGTGGGAATGAATTGTTATGCTGGGAGCAGCCTCGTGTTAGAGAAACTCTCTTCCCTAGATCAAGGATCGCAAAACTAAACCAGAATAAAAATGCACACACAAAAAATCTCTTCTGGAATGTGGAAGATTTTTTATTTCCATTTTGAGTGGTGTTGCATCTTTGCCACATATTCCAAGGTTATACACTAAATTCTCCATTTTTGAACAGCTACTGAGTTTCACAGAACAAAAAATCACCCAATCAGATTTTCCCAGTACATAAATTACATTCCGGGAATAAATCAGGCACCTCTGGAAGCAGCACTGACTTTTTTAGGCCATCAGGACAACTATAACTGAATTATTGCTTCCATGGAGTAAGTAGACTATTGTCTTGATCTGAGAGAGTGAATTCCGTTTCTTAAAGGGCCAAATCTAGTATTTTTTAAATAAACTGAAAGACTGGGGGTTTAACAGCAGGCAGGTCACATGCCAGAGGGACACACGTGGGATTACCATAGGTGCACAGGCATCAAGGGAGGACAGTCTAGTGGCCAGAGAGTACAATAAAGACCTGTAGCAGAGGGTCAGTGGCTTCACCGACAAGTATACCCGAAAAGCCAAAATCCTATATTTTTTCTCATGCTCATTTACTTCTGAAAAACTCAGTGGTCTTGAGTGGAACGAGGGGGAGATCACCAAGCAGGCAGGTACCAAAAGCTTCAGCCCCCAAGTGGCAAGACTAAGACCTGGGCTAAATAGTGTAGGGAGACTACAAGGCTGTAGGCCAAGGAGTTAGGAGCCGTCTCTTTCCCTATCTGTGCCTCACCTTGATCACAGGAATGTCGTGTAGTTAATTTGCTGGCCGAATAAAGATGGTTAAACACATTACATGCACTTGGCTAGATATTAAGCGAATCGAGAAAGAACTATTGTGTAAGTATACATTTAATTACTTGTGAAGTTTCTAGAGAAAACTTTCAATTTCACTAACACTTGTAAATCAATGAGCATCTTCAAAAACCATAAAAATAAAAAAGAATATAAGAAGCAATAGGATATATTAAAGGATCAAATTACATTTTTAGATAAGAGTTACATATTTTAAATGCCTAATATTGTCTAGAAATTATTTTAGGCATTTTATATTTTAAAAATCTGATTTGTTCCTGACATGAAAATATATAGTCCAGAATAATAAAACTTGACAATATCTAAAGAACATTTAGCCTAATCTCTTCATTTTTGTCAGTTGGTTTCCTATTATGCTATAATTGTAAATATTTAACTTGAAGAATATTTTTAAAAAGAGACATTCATAATTTCACAACTTAACTACCTCATTGGAAAATTCCATAAAGATTTAAAAGCACACCTCCCAACTCCACCAGTGGGAAGCAGTTTGAAGTCTTCCCTTTTGACTTTTTTCTGTGTTTATCAAGTCATTTCTACACTGAGAGAGAAACAGAGAGAGAGGAAGGGAATGAGGAATAAAGAGAAAGATTTTTAAAAATCATATTATATCTTTTGATTCAGATGGTGCTTTTCTTTGTCTGTTTGTTTGTTTTTTGTCTTGCTCTGTTGCCCAGGTTGAAGTGCAATGACGTAATCTTGGCTCACTGCAACTTTCACCTCCCAGGTTTAAGCAGTTCTCCTGCCTCAGCCTCATGAGTAGCTGGGACTACAGGTGCATGCCACCATGCCCAGCTAATTTTTATATTTTTAGTAGAAACAAGGTTTCACCATGTTGGCCGGGCTAGTCTCAAACTCCTGACCTTGTGATCCACCCACCTTGGCCTTCCAAAGTGCTGGGATTACAGGCATGAGTCACTGTGCCCAGCCTAGATGATGCTTTTTCAATTTATAATAAACTGTTGACATTATTCAAGAAAAGCAAATATAGAGACTCTTTATTCTTTTTCATGGTTGTATAGTACATTATTGTATTATGAACCATAATCTATCCAATTTTTTCTCTACTGATAGTTTTCTTTTCCATATTTTTCCATTACAACCTAAACTAAAATGAATAATCTTACATACATATATATGTAAATTATATATATATACACACACACACACACACATACATATCAATTTTTCTGGTCTCTGGTTTAGACTTATAAAGGAAGATTCTAGATCAAAGCCTTCTCATTTTGCATACAAAGAAACTGATGCCCTCAACATGGGTCTACAGAGATTAGCTTGATATATACCAGAAGGCTCAGTGACCCCCAGCATGGGGAAAGAAAAGTGAATAGAGAAACTGTCAAGTGAGGAATTAGAATTCAAAGGCTCAAGTTTCACTTTGAAAGTTAGGAACCTGCTTAGGGTGCTATGTATTACTATTAAACCCTCACTACACAGAAGGGACTCTGAACGGGGTGAGGAGACTGATCAGAGGCCCCAAATCTAGTGGAAGATCAGCCACCATGAAAGCAGGGAGCTTAGGCCTGGTGCTTAGTTGCAACCTGCTGTGGTTTGAATATATGTGCCCCTACACAATGTATATGTTGAAACCTAATTACTAAGGTGATGGTATACTCAAAGGTGGGGATTTGGACAGGTGATTAGCTCACGAGGACTCTGCCCTTGTGCACAGTATTAACACTTTTATAAAAGAGGCTTCAGGGAGCTGCCTTGCCTTTTTGTCCTTTTTGCCATGTGAAGACACAGTGTTGGTCCCCTCCTGAGGGCACAGGAACAAGGCACCATCTTGAAAGCAGAGAGGAGCCTCTCCCGACACCTAATCTGCCAGCTCTCTCACCTTGGACTTTCTAACTTCCAGAACTGTGAGAAATAGATTTCAATTAGTCATCGATTACCTACTTTAAAGTATTTTGGTATAGCAGCCCACACGGACTAAGACACAGTGCTTGAGGATAAAGGAGTGGGGCAGGACTGGAATTCAGACAAGAAACAGGAAGAAGAGAACATAACCACAGGACGGCCATGCCTCACAGCAGCTGGTGAAGGCCACAGGCAAGAACATGCTCCAAGGGGTTTCCTGTTATTGCCTATTCTGTGACCCCTCTCTTCTGTCCCCAAGCTTCAATGAAAGCTGCTTTACAGCCAACCCTTGTAGTAGCAGTAACTTGGGGGAATAAAGCAAATAAAGCAAGAGAAGGATTGTCCCAAGTTTCAGGAGTGGCAAAGGCAGCAGAGGCCCAGGGTCAAGTGGGCAGATGAAGGCAAGAGCAGAAGCAAGCGGGGGCCTGCAGTGACCAGGAACAGAAAAGACCCAGACCATCATATCCACAGGAGCTAGAGGAAGGTGTCCTGGAAGAGGGAGGAGTTCACGCTCTTGTTTTACGTAAATAGGGGCCGTCTATGAGCAGCCACATGGGTCACCAATGGATAGTCCTATTATTTTAATTTTTTTTATTTCCGCAAATGTACCAGAAACACATTCACCTCAAAATCCAATAGCAGCTTGAAGAGGAATTTTTTTTGACATTCCTCGCCACACAGATCTTAAACTTTAATTACTAATCTCTATGCTGGCTGCAACAATTTGCTTCTAGTATTTCCCAGTTCCGCCTGCCCCTCACCCATGCTCAGTCGGCCACGCATCCTGCCTCCCACTGGCCCCAAGCCACAACTAGACTGCTGTCATTGCTCACTGCCAGTCTGGCCAAATGCTCCTAGCAGCAGCGTATACCTACTTGGCACAGAGGAGAAAACAAGGACTTATGTTTTCCCGCTGCTGGATCTTTCTTTTCTTTTTCTCCTCTCCTTCTCTCTCTCTCTCTCTCTCTCTGCACTTCCTTACATATTATAAGTAACAAATCAAAACAGATTTCTCTCTACATCCTCTAATAGCTCCCTAGGCACATGTTACTCAGGAAAATATCGCCCATCAGACTCTGACGTCATGAAAAGACAGAGAAATAAACTGTAGTGAATTCTCCAGGGAAGATCATGTCCGAAACTGATTCTTGCAGTTAATCCGTCCATATGTCCTTGATTACAATGTCACAATAAGTAATCACACTATTTCTGTTCAGCCAAAGTACCCTGTAGCGTATTAACTCTACCTCCACCCCTCACCTCAAAAAAGTTTAATTTTCTTTCTTTTTTTAAATAATTTTTTATTTTTAATTTTTGTGGGTTCATAGTAGGTATATATATTTATGAAACTTATATTTTGATACAGGCATACAATGTGTAATAATCACATCAGGGTAAATGGGGTGTCCATCACCTCAAGCATTTATCCTTTATGTTACAAACAACCCAACTGTAATCTTTTAGCTATTTTTAAAATGTAAAATTAAATTACTTTTGACTATCATCACACTGTTTTGCTAATAAATACTAGGTCTTACTTATTCTTTATACTTTTTGTACCCCTTAAAATGTCACACTACTATGCTAGCACACACTGGCTAGCACGGGGTCTTATTCATCCTTTCTATTTTTTGTACCACTTTAAAAAGTTTGGTATTCTGATACAATTATCTTTATTAGAATTAGAACTTAGAAGGAAAAGCTCACTTGCTTGTTTTTCAGCGTTTGGAATGCAGTTTCAGGGTGCAGTAGTGCATACCTGCTTTTCTGAGATCATGGCACACTGTAGACCACAGTATCTGGACTGCTTACTGCAATCCGTGTGTTGCTTGGCAATGATGTGCTGCCAGGAAAATCAAAGCATTTGTGAAGTAAGAGGGCTTCCAGGAAGCAGTCTGGCACACTAGAGAGTGGACAGATTTTCTCCTCTTCCGTGTCAGTTTCCTTGTCAAATGGAAGACTCATACCCACCTCTGGCAACGTACACAACATGAGTAGTAAAATACCTGCCATGTAGCATGCTCAGGGCATCAGTTCATTGCTTCAGCCTGTGAGGCTTTGGATTTTGTGCCTCCTGAGAGCTTACCACATCCCACGTTCTCATCCTTCCCTCTTACCAGGATCAATTATATTATGACTCTTCAGTAAATATTCATGATATTACAGACAAGAGCTGTGGTTTCAAGTAAGGAATAAGAGAGGGAAAGAGACAGACCTAACACTTGTTGGGTGTCTTCTGTGCATCAGCATATTGCTGGGAACTTTTTACATTGTCTTCATTCAAGTTCCTTGGAAACAGACTTTGAGATGGAGAATTGCACGCAGAAGTTTGATGGGGAAATATTCTCAGAGAGACACCCACAAGAAAGTAAGCAGGCTAGGATCATGCAAGGAGTGATGCTGACCTGCAATGAAGTAAGAGTAGAGGCCTCAGCTTGTCATCTGGAAAGCTTTTGGGCAGAAATGCCCTTCAGAGTTACCCCAGATTGAGGCAAGGGGTTGGATTTAGCATGTCCACATAAACCAGTCATTGACCAGAGACTGCCTCTGGGAGGGAATGTCACATTGGATAGGGCATTCCATGTTGCCAAGGGCAGCTTCTGCCAGGGCACAGCTGTAAGCCCTCAGCAGGCATCACCAGTGAGGGACTATACCAGGAGATGGCAGTGGGGGAGAGAATCTCAATACATAAATCCTGAAAAGGGGATCTAGGCAGAGCACCACAGTATCCACCACAGTTTATCCCCCGCACCATTCAGATCCACTTGCTTCTTATCATAAATTTTCCCCATCTAGTAACAGCTTCTCCACATTCTAGCTGATCTTGTGGGACTTTTCAGAAAGAACAGGAAATGAACTAAAATACTGCTACTGCAGCTGACCTCAAAATCATAACTGATGGTCATCATTCCTCCTCCACATTCCATTCTACATTCCCCTCACTCTCAGCGAGACCCTCTACTGGTTTAAGCAACTCCTGGTATGGTGACGCAAACCCTTATCCCTGGTCACCTTGCATTTCATAGGCCGTGGCTGTTATAATTGTTTATTTACTTTGGGTATGTGAGCAATAATCACACTCTTTCCTGTGCTCTTTGTGCAGCAGCAGCCCTAGTTCCTCCTGATGATCAAGATGAATTCCTCCTGCCAGTATAGTGACTCCTTTCCTGTTGTCTTCTTGGCACAGGGAACCTGAAGGGACCAGACAGCAGCCATACTTTCAAGCTCATGGTGCTTCTACTGTTCCCTAGTGAAAGCATTCTTCTCTGGAAGCCAGAATGAATAGGGCCTAATGCTGATGGTTTATATCACATTTTGTAGGATGGTGCCCCATCCTTAGAGGACATCTCACTTATATATTAAAATCCATCATGACACTCCATCAGGCCAGCAGTTTCCCGTGGGGTGGGACCAGGTTCCTGAGTCATGGACCCAATGCCCCACAGCCTTTGCTGTTAAATGGGTGCGTCAGTCAGAGGCAATACTGTGCAGTATCCCACACTGATGAATCAAACCTTCTATAAGGCCTGAGATAATGGTGCTGGGCAGAGGCTCTGGGGGCAGGAAAGACAAATTCACACCCAGAATATGTGTACACAGCAGTAAAGACGAATTGCTGTCTTTTCCAGTGTGCAGAGCTCCAAAGTAATCAACTTTCCATCAGGTGTCTGGTGTTTCTCCCTCCAGGCATAGTGTCATTAGAGGCTCTGCTTGTTGCTGGAAGGTTGGGTATTTGGTAGCAGCAGTAGCTAGATCAGTCTTGGTAAGTAGGAGAGGAATTCCAAACTGTTAGGGCCATCATAGCCCTATCCCTGTTACCATGACTACTCTATTCACGTTCCCATTGTTCCTGTACTGTCAAAGACTGATCAGCAGGTCTCTGATGTCAACTAATGAGTGATTCTGTTTACTTGGTTGTTTATTGCCTCTCCCATGGTGAATGCACCCAGGTAGGCTTTAATACAAAGATCTTAAAACTTTATGCCCATTCTCATCGGTCTATCCATGGTCTACTTTCCAGACTCCCTTGTCCATCATCTTTCAAACTGCTTGAGTCCATGTACATTCTTATCTCAAGCTACTTCTCTTCCCACATAAAATGGATGCACCCCACCGCCAGAACTTTGGCCAGTGGGAAGATTTTTCCCTTAGCGCTATCTTTCAAGTGCTCCTAAGTGGGGTTGTAGTCTAGCAGCATTTTCAGTTTGCATTAGTACACACAAGCTGACCCATGACTACATTCAGCCTTTTCTTCCTCTACCATCTGGCACAGGCTTCTCCTTACCCCATGCAGCCACAGTGAGAGCTGTGGGAGAGGTGCTGGTACAACAGTGACAGTGTCAGAATCCCCCTTAAGATGAATAGCACTGGCCACATGGTTACTCTATGTCTGATGATCAGCTGCCTCATCTTTATCAAAGCGTAGTAACAACCCAGGAGGTATTTTTGTGAATGCTGTACAGCAGGCCTTGCTCTAAAACCCTACGAGTTTACACTATGATTCTCCTGTTGGCCTTTGCCATCAATAATACATGGCATCTTTTTCCACCACAGATACATTTGACACCATGGAGTCCGTTAAATGGTCTGAGCATACTGCAGAGCTCTTTCCTGCTCTAGGCCCCACTCAAATCTGGCAACCCCTCACATCACCACTTAGCAAATCAGTCTGAGACATAGTCCAAGTGTGGAATATGCTGCTTCCAGAACTTGAAGAAGCCTAGTAAGTGTTATGCTTTTTTTTTTTTAAATGGTGAGAGGTGTAAGATGCAACAATTTGTTCTTAATTTGGAGAGGATGCCCCAACATAACCCAGAACACTGAATTCCTAAAAAACGCTATTGATCCAGTAGGCCCCTGAATCTTCATAGGGGATACCATCCACTCTGTGGTGTGGCTGTCTTATTAAAGTCTCTAACATACGTGTTATTTCTTGCTAATCTGTTCCAATTCGCAGAATATGTCGTCATCATCAGACACGATGCTCTGAGGAATGTCCAGATAGCCCTAGTTCTTTCAGACAGAGTGGAGGAATTAACAAAGCCCTGAGGCAGGACTGTAAATGCATATTGTTGTTTATTTCACACAAATGGGAACTGCATACAATAATCCTTTTGATAACTAGAAAAGAATGTATTTGCCAGATCAGTGGCTGCATGCCATGTTATTCTGCTCCTGCAAAGATTCTACATGAGGTTGCTGCAAGAGGGTTCAACTTGGTCAACCTATCCAATTTTCATAAAGGCCAGAATGATTAATTAAATTAAGAAATAACAGAGACCACTGACTGTGCATTCTTAATATCTTTAAAGGTGTCATTAATCTCTACTTTTTTCTCTAGAATATATTATTGATTTTGATTTATTATCTTTGCTAAGGGATGGGGGTGTAGTGTAAAAAGCCTGTTTTGAGGTCTTCCAGTTGGCATTTCCCACTCTGATACCTCTTAACCAAAGGCCAATAGACCAGTGTGAGTGTTCTACTATCAAACATGTTCATTACAGTCATCAACTCAGGGGCCAGGGAAGTAACCATTATGTAGGTCCACAGACTGAACAGATTCGCTGTGAATGGATCTGAGTCAAAATGCCACTTATTGCCAGCCAACCATGTGTACTCATTCTAATGGAGAGTCATAATGACATTTTGGGTCAGGCATCAGTGCCAATTCAGATCTTGTGACCAACAATTTTTGAAAGGTCTAGGTATTCTCTTTTCCCTAATTCACACAAATAAATAGCCATAGGCCTCTGGGTACAGAATGGGGGAATTACTACTAAAGATACCTGTGACAGTATTGCAGACAGTGTTGCAGAGTCCCTTCTCATAAGGACCTAACCTCTCCCTCAGTTAGTGGGTTCCAGATCTGAGAACTGGATCAGGTCTCAAAACTTTTAATAAGACGGCTATTAGCCCCTGATTATCCATCTCCACAGCTCTCCACAGGTTGGGCCACATGACCGCCACTGCAATGTTGCCAGTCCTTGTAATAACTGCCTACCTACTTCTCTGATTGTTAGATGCTGCCACCTATCCTCAATTATGTTGAGATCTTATCAGTTCTTATCACTGCTCAGAGAGCCCAGTATTCTTGCAGCATCGCCTGTCATCATCAGTCCTGGACCAACGGAGGTCAGGCACTATTGGTCTTCCCAACATTGCTGCTGATCCTCTCTCAGGCACATTCCTTATTGACAAACACAGGGTCCTCCAGGCTCTCCAAAGAAGCAGAGCCAGCTGATGGGTTTTTGACCTCATATTGTATATCCACTCTAGCACATCTGATACTCTGAGACTTTTGATTCCTTCCTCCACCATCTGGCAGGAAAGTTCTGTCTTCACTTTACTTAATATGGACCATCACATTTTCCAAGGTTCCAGAGGCATCCTAGCAGCATATTAGCACTGTATCCAGAGTCCTTGCCAGGGTGTTTAATCCTGTATCATGGGAGAGTGTTCCTATATGAATAATCCCCCCTTATCCAACTGTATGCTCCACTACTCCCTGATCCAGAACCCTCAGGAACCAGGCCCATGCATACTTTTCCACCCTTGCTGATCTACATAAGCCAGATCCTGCAGCTCCTTTGATGTATAGTCTGTCTCCTTCCTTAGCTGGCCCAACCTATCCTCACTGAAGCTGTGCCGAGAATTTACTAGTATCGTTTGTCTGAATGCCAAGAATAAAAAGGGTAGATCTTGCGGGTGAGGGGAGGTGTAACTATTTCCCTCATTATCAAGGCTTCTGCATATTCTTTAAGTAGAGCCACTTAACTTATTTTCTGATTTGTCAGAAGATATGTCACTTTGCAAGCCCAGCAAATTTAAGAAAATTGAGGATTTCAAAGTTCACAACCTCATCTACCCAGGTATCCAGAGCTCAAGTCTCAGGATTCCATTTGTCTCCTATTTGGGCCCTAACGTTGGCTCAGGAGAATTGCCAGAATGTGAGTTTGACATTCTCTGAAGCTCCACTCTTCTTATGATTAAGTCCTGAGCTGGTCCTCCTCTCGGTCTACCCTCCAGCTGCAAGAGATTAGGATTTCCTTAAATATTGCCAAAGAGGCTCTCCAGTTTCCAGATTTTGTCTTGAATTGGTAATCACCGGAGCCCGTCATTATCCCTTTGTCGTGAGTGTGTTTCTCAGTAACAACCACCCAATTCCAAAGTCACTGCAGTTACAATTCCTTGTACTTCTTAAGAACCAGAGATCTTGCACCATCCAGTCTGTCTCCTTCTACCAATAGCCCAACCCACTTTGCCACTAGTGAAAGTTTTAACAATTACACCAGTATGACACAGCAGGGAATGTCCATATTCCACTTGGAAATAGTCATGGGGTCCTCATTGTCATTCAGCTGGCAAATAATTTTTCTCTTAGAATCCATTTCCTATGACCACTCCTGGTTCCAACTGTCTTCAACTGGGTTCCCCAGAAATAGACTCTGAAAATGAACCATTGCATGCAGAAGATATTTTTAGAAATGTTTTTGGAAGACACACTTGTTAAGAAGTGAAAAAGGTAGGACTGGGCAGGGGGAGAAGCTGGCTCACATGAGGTTACAACAGAACTCCAGAGACTTCTACAGTGAACTCTGCAACTGAGACAACCTTTCAGAATTGTCCCATAATGAAGCACGGAGGACAGGCTTAGGACTCCCTACAAAAGCAAATCATTGGTTGCAGGTCATTTCTGGAAGGAAATGTAACCTTGAGTGAGACAGTTTTCTGCTGCTGAAGGCAATTTCCAGCAGAGAGAGCTACTTTGAGCCATCAGCAGCTGTTAATCCCAAAAGCAGGGCTTGGGGACATCAGCCTTAAGGAGGGAATCTGAGCAGAGCACCTCAGTACACACTACATATATCTTGTTGTAGTTGTTGTTTGAGACAGTCTTGCTCTGTCTCCTAGGCTGGAGTGCAGTGGTGTAATCTCAGCTCACTGCAGCCTCTGGCTCCCGGCTTTAAGTGCTTTTCCTGCCTCAGCCTCCCAAGTAGCTGGGAGTACAGGCAAGCACCACCAGGCCCACCTAATTTTTGTATTTTTAGTAGAAATGGGCTTTCACCACTTTGGCTAGGCTGGTCTTGAACTCCTGACCTAGTGATCTGTCCACCTCGGCCTCCCAAAGTGCTGAGATTACAGGTGTGAGCCACCATGCCCGGCCTCTTGTTTTATTTATATTCCAGCTGTGTTCAGCCAAGAGTTTCTAGCCTGAGTGGTTTCTCGCTTCCAGAAGGACAGTCTTTTTTTCCGTGAGCTGCACGGAAGGAATTGAACCTCACAGAGGTTAAGGCCTGTCCTGAGATCAAATGAGTTGATGAGTGACAGAGAGAGAGACAGCAAGATCAGGCAGGCAAGTAGGGTAGGTCACCATTGAGGAAATGTTGCAGTCATAGCCTTCTGTCATAGGATCCAAGCTACCTACAAGAAGTCTCTAGAAGAGATTCAGCATTTAGAATTCAAAAGACTTAGGAAGCTCATTGTCATCACAGCTATGGAGGGACTTTGGCACAATTTCTCAAACACCTGCAAGAGGATTTCTGCTTATTTTGATAGGGAAGCAGCTCAAGCCAAATTGCCCAATCCACCCTTCGAGAAGAGACTGATTGTCATTAAAAGGCTACCGCTACTCTCTGTCTAGAACTCTACAATGTCTACCTTTTGAGAGTATTCATGTTGCCTCATGTCCTGCAGGGCACCAGATGGGTGTCTGGAAATCTCCAGTCTCAGACCCCACTTTATTTTTTCGTCATTTTCTCAGTGTTGGGCAGACATCAGGATCAATCTCAAGTGGGTGACATGAGCCACAGTTGTTATTCCAGGAAAAGGTGCTTGCAACATTGTTCTTTCACTACTGTGTAGTGAGATGTCCTTGAAAGAAGATCCACATATATTGCCACAACTGCTACCAGATACTCCTCCAAAGCATATAAAAACGGAATTAGTCCCAGAGTTTGCCAGAGATCGAGTTCTCGTGGCCAGGCTTCACCTCCAAATCAATGTGGTCCATTCATCCATTCACTTAATTGGTGCTAATGAAGCTCAGAACCACTGATTTGGTTGAAATGTGGACCAGTTAGCCCTGTTTTCATCTCTGATTATACAAGCTCTAATCCCAAACCCAGGCATCCTGATCTCAGATGGAGACTGGGTTGTGGTGGAACAGATGGGCCATGTGAATGGACCACAAATGAAAATCATAGGCCAAGTCACCCTGCTGATGGCAAGCCAACTATCTTAACCTCCACAGGAAGATACAATCACTATGAGGGAATCTGAGTACTTAATAACAATTTGTGAGATTAATGGACAAACTCCTTAAATGGGGTAACTGTACTCTACATTTCACATGTCTACCCATGGCTTCTCTGTTTCCGTGTTAAACTAGAAATTGATGCTGAGCAGAGATTTCCCTCCTCCTCATCCACTGGCAGGAAACATATCATGTCTCAGCACACCAGGGGATACCCGGTGACCTGCTGGGGAGCGTGAGCTGGAGCAGTTCCTGTGACAGCGTGTGTCACTTTGCCTTAATAAAAATTACCAAACTTAAAACAGATGACAGCTGCAGATGCTGAGAAACTGAAACATATAAACTATCTCTTTTTCTTGGAATGTGTTTTTTTTTCTCATTGGGTGGGTCTTTTTTTGACCAACTGGTGTGTGTGTGTGCATGTGTGTGTGTGTGTGCACGTGTCGTCCATGTGTTAATGAAGACTGTGGGAGGGTTTTGGCCTGGTGTGCACCATCTGTAGCCTGAAGAAACAGCTCCCCAGGACACTGACCAGACTTGATTAAATGGTGGGGTGGTCTGTTCTAGAAGAATCCACCTCCCACAGGAGGTCTTCTTTGATTATTTCTACTTTGTCATCAGAAAGGCACTTGGGAACCCTGTCTATTTTCCTGAATCTTCCTGTGTTGCATCACTTCCCCATTTGGCACTTTCTCTTCCCCAGGTCACTCTGTCAGTCAACAACATTTATTAAAACCCTATCATAGTTAGAATACCTCCATTAGATTCCACAAAATAAGCAGTACACTCCCTGCCTAAGAGAGCACACAGACTGGTCTAGGAGAAATCATGCACAAGCATAAGGACACTTGACATTTTGTGAAAGTAGCAATGTACCGCAGTGTAAAACGTCATTATAAAGCAAACAAAGGGCAACAGAGCACTGGCCAGAGCAGAGCTGAGGGACATTCATGAAAACAGGCCTTCTAGGAGAGGCAAATTGTGAAGAAACTATTGTTAACGTCTCCACGTACTATATCCCATGCTGAAAATAATACATCCAGTGATCAAGTTCCTTTGATTCTACCTTCAAATTTCCTTTTGTGTTATTTCTCAAAGCTGTTCTTCTTCCCATCACCAGACCATAAATCGTTTTACTTGTATCACATATTTTAACTGGCCTACAGGTGTCCAACCTCTCTTCCATTTCATCTTGGCAACGTTCGATTGTCAGTTTCTTTGCAAAGTAGAATTACTTCAAATAAATCATTGGCCTGTTCAAGAACCAATAACAGCTTCACAGTGATTCTTAGGAGAAGGCAGAAGGACTGCACCCATAGACCCCAGGTGTAACCTCCATGTAAGTAATTTTTTAACAGCTGAACAGTATTCAACACTCTTATTAAATTATTGTTATTATAATTTAGTGAATCATTTAGTAAGTTGTATGCAGTTCCTATTATACAGTTGGTTTAATAACTTACAGATAATTATTTGAGTTCTAAATTAATACGTCCAAACCATGAACCTCAGTTGAAAAGAAGTAAAATTTGAAATCATTAGCCTAATGCTCTAAGTAGAGGAAAGTAGAGGAAAGCTACTAATGCTCTAAGTAGCCTAATGCTCTAAGTAGCATTTATTGTTGAAATCTAGATGTACTAGCCTTTACCCAGATACCTACCAGCTCAATGGTAAATTGATGAGGCAACAATCAAGAAAGAAAGATCTCAGGCTAAAAGAGCTATGATTTAAATTAACATCATATTGCATAACTTCTACAGCAAAGCAAGTAATATTATCTTCCTTCACTCTGTAAATTTTTCTTGCTTATTTTTTGAGAGATAGAAGTGAATCTCCCCAAGGACTACTAGTGACAAATAAACTACATCGATAAG
Source organism: Cacajao melanocephalus (assembly GCA_963573385.1). NCBI lineage: Eukaryota > Metazoa > Chordata > Mammalia > Primates > Pitheciidae > Cacajao > Cacajao melanocephalus. Next base: position 43,739 of record CAUYLG010001886.1, on the reverse strand, counting down.
AGTGGATAAACAAGCAAGAAGAGTTGGAAACCTTTTTGAAAAAGCAGATAATGAGGGAGAGCTAGTCCTGCCAGAAATTATAAAAGAAAACTAAAATAATGAAAACAATGTAGTATTGGTTCATAAATAAAAATTCATACTAATGAAACAAAAAAGGTCAAAAATAGATCTAATTACCTATGGAAATTTAGTATATGTAAAGGAGACGTTTTAAACTAACAATAAAAAGATGGCGCTCAGATGAATAAACAGCCCCTTCAGAAAAAATATGACCTTTTTTCCTACCTCACCTCTAATTTCAAAACAAAGTTCAGATAAATATAAGATTTAAATATATTTAAAAATGAAGTGAAAATAAAAATATGTTTTTTAAAGTCCAGGAAGAAAATATACAATAATATATATTTAAAACAGAATATACGGGTAGCTGTTTTGGAAGGCAGTTTGTTAGTTCCTCAAAAAGGTAAACATAGCTATGTGATCCAACAATTTCACTCTTAGGAATATAGCCAAGAAAACTGAAAATATAAGTTCACACAAAAGCATTCATGTATGTGAATGTTTATAGCAACATTATTCATAATAGGAAAAAAGTCGAAACAACTCTAATGTCCATCAACTGACAAATGCATAAACAAAATGTGTTATATCCACACAATGATATTATTCAGTCATGAAGAACTGTGAAGTACTGATGTATGCTACAACATGGATGAACCTTGAAAAGTCTATGCTAAGTCAAAGGAGTCAGACACAAAAGGCCGCATATTGTATGATCCCATTTATATGAAACATCCAGAATAGGCAAATTGTAGAGACAGAGAATAGAAGCAGGGAGGAATGCACAGTGACTGCTACTGGGTACATCGTTTCTTTGGGGCTGATGAAAACGTTCTGGAATTAGTGGTGATGGTTGTATAGCCTTGGGAATACACCAAAACCACTTCAAAAATATAATTGACATAGTTTAAACAGGACATCTTAGGAGAAGATTTTTCAATGCATTTGACTGAATGAAAATAAAAATGCAACATACCAAAAATCACTGGACAGAGCTAAAACAATGCTGAAAGAGATATTCATAGCACTAAATTGTAGCATTAAAAAGAGCAACAGTCTCAAATCAATAATCTAACCGCCAACCTAAAGAATCTAGAAAAGAAGACTAAGATGAACTCAAAAGAAAAATAATAAAGATAAGTGTAGAAATCAATGAAATTGAAAACAAAAATGTAATGCGGAAAATCAATCAAACAAAAAGCTAATTATTTGAAAAGAATAATAAAATTGACAAAACACCAGCAAAACTGACAATTAAAAAAAAGAGAAGACACAAATTACCAATGTCAGAAATGAAATAGAAGAAAGCACTGAAAACCCTGGAGACATAAAAAGATAAGAGAATACTATGAACAACTTTACACACATAAATTTGAGAACTTAAAGAAAATGAACAAATTCTTGGGAAAGCACAAACTTCCATAACTTATCCAATATGAAATACATAATTTGAATAGTTCTATCATAATAAGGAAATTGAATTCAAAATTTTAAAACCCAAAAAGAAATCTCCAGGCCCAGATGGTTTCACTGAAAATTCTATCTAACAGTTAAAGAATTAACAAAGTTTCTATACAATCTACTTCAAAAATAGAAGAGAAGGAAACACTTTGCAATGTGTTTTATGAACTAGTATTACCTTGATACCAAAACCAGACAGCATAAACAAAGGAAACCGCAGACCACTATACCTCAAGAATATAGACACAAAAATTCGTAATAAAATATTATGAAACAGAATTCAGCAATATGTAAAAAGAATTGTAGATCATGAGCAAGTGGGTTAATTCCAGAGATGTAAGACTTGCTCAATATTTTAAAACCAGTCTATTTAATCCACTATTCTGACAGGCAAAAGAATAAAAATGACATGATATCTATTGATGGCAAAAAAAAAAAGCATTTGATAAAATTCAATACCCCTTTATGATAAAAACTCTCAGAAAATTAGGAATAGGGGAAACTTCCTAAAGATGATAAAGATCATTGACAAAGCCTACAGCTAATACTATGTACTTAGCAAGGACAAATTGAACTCTTTTTCTTTAAGATCCAGAACAAGGAAAGAATATCTGCTTTTATTCAACATGGTACTGGAAGTTCCAGCTACCGGACAAGGCAAGAAAGGTAAGTGAATGCAATACTGATGGAATGGACAAATAAAAGTGTCCCTATTTGCAGATCACATAATTGTCTATGTACAAAATCCCAATAAGTCTACCCCCCAAAATTCTAAAGCTAATAAGCATATAAGATAAACATCAAATTAAATTAAAACCACAGTGAGATATCACTACATACCTATCAAAATGACTAAAATAAGAAATGGTGACATCAAATGGATGCAGAGAAACTGAACCATTCATACATTGCTGGTGGGAATATAAAATGGTACAGTCACCCTGGAAAACAGTTCAGCAGTTTCTAAAAAAAACTAAACATACACTTACCATTTAAACCATCAGTTGCACTCTTGGGCATTTATCCTAAAGAAATGAAAACACAAAAACCTGCATATGAATGTTTATAGCAACTTATTTGTAATATCAGAAAACTGGAACCAATCCAGATGTCTTTCAGGGGGTGAATGGTTAAGCAAGCTGTGCTACACCCATACCATAGAATGCCACTGAGCAATTGAAAGGAACAAACTGATGATACACACAGCAACTTGAATGGATCTCTAGAGAATTACACTGAGTGGGAAAAAAAAGCCAATCTCCAAAGATTACATACTGTATGATTCCATTTATATGATATTATTGAAATGACAAAATTTTAGAAATGGAGACCAGACTTGTGGTTGCCAGGGATTAAGGATGGCTTGAAGGCAAGAGTGAACTGATATGGCTATAAAATGGCAACATGAGGGATCTTTGTGGCGATAGAAATCTCTGTATCTTGACTACTAATATCAATACCCTGTGTGATATTGTACTATAATCTTGCAAGACGCTACAACCATTAGGGGGAATAGTAAAGGATACAGGATCTTTCTATTTCTTACAACTGCATATAAATCCACAATTATCTCAAGATAAAAAGTTTACTTAAAAAAACAGAATTGGCAAAATCATCCTAATTATGAAGTAAAATACAAACACCATAAAAGAAAAAAGATGACAAATTTGGTTACATAAAAATATCTGCATGGTAAGCATCATATTGGCATGGAAAAACAAAAACCTGGAGGTAAATTTTGGCAACACGTATCAATCATAATGTGTGCCTACCTAATGTGAATTTCCCTTTAATTCTATACTACAAGAATCAATTTTTTGAGGAGATAGCTCTTTGTCCTTCCCCTGTCCCCTTTGCATATAGGAGTGAGCATAAGACACAGCCTGGCTAATAAAATATACCAAAATCTCCTGGAAAGACTCCTCTCATTGAAAAAACAAACTCTTGAAAGAAAAGTCCTTCCTACTTTCTTCCTGCCTGAAACTTATTCTCAATGTCTGGAGGATTGTGGCCACCTTGTGATGTGTGGACAAAGGCCATTTGCTGTGATATAAAATGATCACACCAGTATAGTTAATTTTCTTGTCTATAGAAGATAAAGAGATCACCTAAGAAGGTGTTTCAGTAATCCTATTGGAGCTGTCTCAGCTCTGGGAAGGAGAAGGGGAACATCATCCTTATGACATGATGGAATGCAGTAACAAAAGGCATAAAAGCCATTCCAATTATACAGTAAGCAGAGGTAGACTGGGCTTTCTCCAGACCACAGAACAATGTGAGAGCAAAGTACAAGTATACTCAGAATATTAAAGTCTCAGCTCTGGCCTTTCCCTGACCGCCTCTCTAATCAATCTGATTCAGAAACACTGACAACTTACATTTACATTTTTTTCTTGACTTTAACATTGCTGGTACATTTCTATATTTCATTTCATATAAGCACAGTCTACATAGAATGGCGAGATTTAAAAGATGATATACACTATTTAGAGAACGGTTTCAAGAAATACAGAAACTATTCTTTCATTGCTCTCAATTGCTGCTGAATCTCTTCTGCTCTGGCTGCAGCCTGAAATAATTTAATTGACCCGACATCTTCTTTAGCTTGCCTGGTCAAGTCTCTATTATATCTTGAGAATCTCCTAGCACATTTCCCAGGTATTGAAACCTCTCAGGCTTTGTTCTACTGTGCTTCTAATGGCTCTGAAAAAATAACTATATATGTGTTTGTTTTCTATTTCAAGAAAAGATTCATCCCTTTCCTATTCCCTTAACACCCATCTATTTTACTTTTCTTCAATTTTCCTTTTTATGGTTGGAGGCCCTAGAAGAAAGAACATAATTTATCTTATTCAGTGTTTACCCATTGACCTACCGTTTGCATGTGTTTCTTCCTGTCCCCGCCCTTCCAGCATTTTGAGCTCTGTGCCCTGGAAAAATCTCTTGTGAGCCTTATAGAATACTCATTCAGCACTTCCTTGGGCAGCACATCTCATTTTCATGGTCATGATAAAAAGATTTGACTTTTCTATTCTTTGAGGCATCACCACACTATTCCACAATGTTTGAACTAATTTACACTCCCACCAACAGTGTAAAAGTGTCCATGGACTACTATGCCGCCATAAAAAGGAACAAGATCATGTTCTTTTGAGGGAATGTGTTCTCTTTCCAGGTCCATGACGGGGCGTAGCTTTAAGGGCAAGAATTTCCCGGCGCCATGCCCCGCTTCCATCTCTCTCCATCCGGGAGATTCAACAGTTTATGTTCGAATTTCGCGGGCGCGGAAGAAACTAAAAGTCAATCAGGCCAGCGGAAGTTCTAAGGAACTCCTTTCATTGGCCCAAGGTCTTGGAGAAGGTGGAGGTTTCTCCCAGGGTAAAAGTCTGTGTTCCCTCACCTGTACCGAATTTCCAGCTTTCTGTAATCCCATCCCACAAAGTGGGAGCTCCCTGCAGGATTTTCCCCTCTGGAATCCCCTTCCACACTCTTCGTGGAAGCCTTTCTCTTCTCCTTTCCTTCTCTTTTCTCTACCTAAATAAAATTACCTTTCTGCAACACTGTTTCGGGTCCGATATTCACTTTACGAGCCTACGGTGCAGCTGCAGTGGCCCCACCGCTTATTCCTTAAGAGGTTGGAGGCCAAGAACCCACCATGATAACCGACATCGGAGAAAAAACCCGGTTACACTTTGTAGGGACATGGATGGAGTTTGAAGCCATTATTCTCAGCAAACTAACCCAAGAACAGAAAACCAGCCACCGTTTGTTCTCACTTATTCGTGGGAGCTGAACAATGAGAACACATAGACACGAAGGGGGAACAACACACACTGGGGCCTGTTGGCAGGGAGGAATTGGGGAAGGGAGAGCATCAGGATAAACAGCGTTGGACTTAATACCCAGGTGATGGGTTGATAGGTGCAGCAAACCACCATGGCACACATTAACCTGCCTAACAAACCCGCACATCCTGCACATGTATCCCAGAACTTATCATAAAATTAAATTCAATTAAAAAATTTTAAAAAGAAAGACCCCAAAGGAAAAAAAATTGGCTTTTCTAAAATCCTAGACAATATTAGAATTTTATTTTTTAATTAACCGGGACATCATAAGCTTTTTAAGTTGAACTGTGGAAAAACAGATTATAAGTCTATAAGATTTAAATCTGGAAAGAGATTAGATATAATCTATCATTATAAAGAGAGAAAAATAGCCTGGTTAAGGGCACTCAGAAAGTTTGCAGCAGGGTCAAAAGAAAGTATTTTATCTACACTGTTTTCTGTTGTAAGCTACTAACCACTTTACATTCCAAACGTATATGTTCACTTTGGAATAATAACAAAATTATTAACTTCCCCTTTTAATTATATGATTTTATAATTATGCTACTTTAAGTTATTTTTATTATAAAACCAACCTATTTCATTTATAGTCATAGGTATTCTATGTTAGTAGTATCTGTGGGTTTCCAGTATCTTTGGGATCTACAGTAATCCATGGGAAAATATGATTCATACTGAAATATTCACTTTATAGTCAACTCTTCAGGAAGGTGAAAGAGACAAAGGAAGGAATAGCTATAAATAAACACAAATCTACAGCATTATGATTTAAAAAACAAATCCATATAAATGGGAAGATTCAATGTCAGCTCAACTAAATTCAATTATAGTCCATAATTCCATATCTGAAACCCATGTAGCCATTTATACTTCAAAATTCAGAAATGTTTGTATTTTAGAAAGTTAATACAGTACATCAGCTGCATATTACATATCACATCAGCAGAGTCTGGCATAGTCTTATATAATTAAGTCCATTAATATTTCTGTAGAGAAAATCACCAATATTCACAGTACATGTAGTAAATAAGACTATAAAAAGACATCGTTTTAAATCAGGTTTCCTACCAAATTTGTTCAGGTCAGCTCAAGTTTTGCTATCATAAAAGTAGGGAGAAAAAAGTTAGTGTTCCAAGTTTTCATATTCCAGAATTGTGTTGAAGAGATTGCAGACCTAATGTATTGCCATTGAAAATAATTTTGTCTTGAAATTCTTCATATAATAAATTTACTAAGTAATTCTGTATTTTATCATCTCTGAGTTTTGAAGAGGTTCTTTAGGTGTCTGTTTTTTGTTTGTTTGCTTGATTTGGAGAATCTTCAAAAAGAGATCACTATATTCTCAGTTTTAATAGTGAATTTGCTTGGCAAATCAAATTATACTTTCTATGTGCTTAGAAGTAACATATGGCTACCTCTATGGCTGTTTCAAGTAACCTTGCCAAGGAAGGTTACTTTATGCCTAAGTACCCTATGGCTACTTCTATGGCTGTGTAAAGTAACTTTACCAAGGAAATGATCATTCCAGAACTGATGTGTTGCATAAGTGGGGATTTTCAGAGGTCAGAATTTCTTAAAGCAGTCCTATCTGTATGGTGAAAATCAGCAAAATGGCAGACCAATGTTTATAATCTGTAACATACAGAAAGAAGTAACCATAATTCAGGCATGATTTGCTAACTCTTTTTGTTGTTGTTTTGTTGGGGTTTTGTTTGTTTGTTTGTTTGTTTTTGGAGAGGAAAGATTCCGCATACCACACCACCCTTCCCCCAGCACCAGAATTCTCAGATTGTCGGGATGTAACTGTCGTAATTATTGTTGGCACTCAGGAGAGCTTTTGACTCTTCTAATGTAACTGAATTTTTTAAATTCCCTTTCTTTCTCCAGGGTTGTAATAACATGCACCTTGTTTTATTTGTGTTAGCATTATATTAATAGCTTATTCAATCATTGTAGATCTGTGCTATAAATATTTCACATTTTGACATTTAAAAAACAATGTTTTCCAAAAGAATGATTCGGGCTTAAATGCCAGAGTGAGCTAAAAATATAAATCCAAAGAGTTTCTCATCTTCTAAAGTAAAAATTACCTAAAATATTTGGAGATTGACCTTCTAACACTTAGAAAATCTCAGAAATAATTCTTCATATTGTATAAGACTAGATCTTAGAACAATTAATTCATATATATAACACATTTCTAACAATGTTACTACCACTGGAGAAGCTGAATTTTATGATGTAATTATAGACAATACAATTTAGCATTAGAAGAGAATCTTGAGCTCAATCCTTCATTGTACAGGTAAGAGAACAAGTGAGGGTAGAGAGCTGTGTTGAGGTCAGTTAACAGGGACCAACTGAGATCACCAACTCCATTGCTAGTGCTCTCATCAACACACCATACTTGATCTTCTATTGCCTTGAATATGTTCATCTTATATCCCCATTAGAACCAAGCAACTTCATCATAGGAACTATGTATTAACATTATTCTTCTCTTTCATTTCTCCTATAGCACATTGTATGCAATAGATTCTTAGTTTTATGTGTGGAGCTATCATTATTTCAATAAATGGTTGAAATTATCACTAATCAGCTTTTCATTGGGATTTTAACCCACAACATTCAAGACTTTGTTGTAATTTTCTTAGTTATTTGCATGTATTTTCAAAGAATCTCAACCCTGACCAGTTGCATATCCCTCAATACATAAGTAGAAGCACGTAAGTCAAGTGGAAATTGTTGATTTTACTCTAACCATGTATCTTTCCAAGATGAAAAAGTCAGTTAATTAGATAATTTGGGGAAACTCTCTCAATTTGAAGCCTCAGATATGGGTTGAAATTTACTCTAAAAGCTTTGCCGTGGGAAAAAGTGGTGGAGGGTGGGGTCTCACTGTGCCATCCAGGCTGGAGTGCAGTGGCATGATTTCGGCTGACTGCAGCCTCAACCTTCAGGGTTCAAGTAATTCTCCTGCTTCAGCCTCCCAAGTAGTTGGGACTATAGGCATGTGCCACTACACCTGGCTAATTTTTGTGTTTTTAGTAGAGACAGGGTTTCACCATGTTGGCCAGGCTGACACTTAACTTTAATTTAGGAATATGGCTTGTTGTTGTCAGATTTATTACAACATCACTGTGTTCTGTGGGAGAAGCACAAGAATAATTCATTTAAGTCTTCTAACTCAGCAATCTGTGAATGAGGACAATCTTTGTTACTGGTTTGTGGTAGTCATGATCTCATCATTAAGAGTTCAATGGGCCTTGAAATGCCAGAAAGGTGACATATTCTGCATCCTTTCCTCATGTTCCATTTCTAAGTTAAGCTTAATATTGCACACCAGAATATACTAGTGTTTCTAGGCATTTTCCCCCACCTATGGACAAAGAAGCAGCTCTTCTCTTCTTCGTGGCAGTGATGATAAGTCAGGTAGGAAAAGATATCTTCTAGACTGAAACATCACTCCCAAATGTATCTCACTATTTTAAGTAGAGAATTCTCTCATTACCTTTTAAACTTTTTTATATTGTAATTTCAAATGTATGGAAATGTTACAAAAATAGGTAGGACAAGGAATTTCCATATATCCTTTACCCAGATCAACAAATTGCTTATATATTTTTTCCCATTTGTTATCCTTCATCCTCTCAACCATTTGTAAGCTGCAGACATGATGTCCCTTTACCCCTAAACTCTTCAGCATTCCTTTCCTAAGAGCAAGGACTTTCCACCTCCCAGGTTCAAGCAATTCTCCTGCCTCAGCCTCACGAATAGCTGGGACTATAGATGTGCACCACCACACCCAGCTAATTTTTGTATTTTTTGTAGAGATAGGGCTTCACCACGTTGCCCAGACTGGTCTTGAACTCCTGACCTCAAATGATTCACCTGCCTTGGCCTCCCAAAGTGCTGAGATTACAGATGTGAGCCACCATGCCTGGGTGAGATAATTTCAATTTAAAAACTTAGAAACTCTCTCTCAAATTCTAGCATTCACTGACTTCAGATTTTGGTTATGTCACTACTATGTTTTTGAATTTTAAATCATGCAGCTTCCAGGGGCAACTAGTTTATCAAATACTTTACTTTTCAAATTATTACTTTAAATATGCCTAGAATTAGGCATGAACATAATCCTAAAAGCAATATTTTTATTTATATCCTACCTTATTCTTAAAATGATGCATAAATGGTTATATAAATACATAAAATATAACAAGAAAAGATAAATTTAAATATTGTTGGATTCAAATAAAATGTGACACTTAAGATATAATCCAAAATGAAATTAGGACACTGTTGAAATCTCCCTCCCCAGCCTCCTGCTTAGCATATAGTGGCACACAATAATTATTTGTTGATAATATTAATGAAAGCAAAAATTTATGAAGTGTTTCCCATGAACTCAACCCTATTTCTAAGGGCAAAAAAAAAGATATTGTTTTATTTAATCCTCATATTTACCTTTGAGGTAAGTTCTGTCATTATCTCCATTGTACAGATACTTACCCTGAGTTTCAGAGGCCAGTTTATCAACTGTGGCAAAGCTGGGCTACAAGCTCAGATAGTCTAATCCTGGGACCATGGCACCATGCACTCTTCAAAATTAACTGTCTAGAATCCCTGCTCGTGAAAAACTGGGTAGAGGACAAAGAAGTACATCTTAGCATCGCTTCAGTTCGGTTGAATAAATAAAAGAATAAATTAATGTGTTTTGCCACAAATTTTGTCCTAAGCTACGATCCAAAACAAAAAGAAGGATAAGTTTAATTTTATGATTCAGAAAAAAGCAAACCAATTTCTTGGGAGAAGAATATACAATAATTTATTGCTTCCTTGTGTACACAAAATCAGAAGACAAATGAAAAACCTAATAGTGGGAACAGCAAGTATAGACAGAAATATAACTGGTCATGTATTTTTCTTTATTAAAGGAGAATTTCAAACACACATTAAAATAGAATAGCATAATGAACCCCCATATACTCATCACCCGACTCAAACATTACCAATTCAAGGCAAATCTTGTTTCTTCTGTACCAACCTCCACTATATGATTTGAAGCAAATCCAAGACGTATCATTTCATTCATTAATATTTTACTAAGGATCCCTTAAAGATAATTCTACATTTCTCTTAACATAACCACAATCCTATGACCGCGTCTAAAAACAAAATAATAATTCCTTAATATCTGCTCAGAGTTTTCATTTGCAATCATCTCTTGAATTTCATTTTTAAAACTTGTTGTTTGTTTGGATCAGGATCCAGGTAAGGTCCACACATTGCAATTTATAACCACTTCATTTTAACTTATGAAAATGAGTTTATTTTAATCACAATGGAAAGTGCATTAGCCCGAGGGTTAAGAAGTCACACCGCAAAAAAGAAGAACTGAGTTCAGGTCCAGTTTCATCTGCTTGACCTTAAACAAGTCACGTTACCTCTGTAAAATGAAAGGATTGGCAAGACGATTTTCAGCATTTCCTTCAAAGTCATAGTGACTGTTCAGAACCTTCTACTTTGTAAGTGAGAGGCTCAAGATCAGAGAGTTGAGTGGATCACAGATTTAAATTTATAACAGAAAAGTATGATTCATCAACTCATTCCTAAATAATATGTCAAAATCTAAAAGCAACATCCTTCAAATTACTTGAAGCCTGCATTTTGCTTCTCTTCAAACTAATTTCACCCTTAAGCTTTATAGGCCCAATTCTATACAATCCTGATTATCAACAGAAGCAAGGCTAAAGAACCCATTACATTAATTATTCAATAAACAAATAATGCTTAGCTTCAGTCTCACAATCACTTTCCCTGTAGTTAATCTATATAGCTGGTAAAGATGGGATAGAGGGAAAAGTGCGAGAAAAATTTTCATTGAGCCCCTAAACTCTTCAAACGTTGTCTTGTTTAATCTCTAGGTGGGGTAAAGTGAGACGGTAGAACAAGAATCTGAACCCAACATCGCTCTTTCAAAACCTGTGCTCTCTTCTTATTTAGAAAACAGAAATAATGGCCTTAACTTCATAGCAATGTTATGAGGATTAAATGAATAATGTGAAAAAAAATAAGCAGCATCTTGTAAACCATACAGTGCTATGTCCACATACAGCAGAGTACATGCCATCCCAAAGAATATTTTATTAGTAACTTTTAAGATGTCCAGACTCAACATTAGTATATAAGACATACCTGGTTGCTTCTGTAGACTCCCAAATAGAGTTCTGAAACACACACTAGGATGTTCCTAAATTCTAGATTTTTCTCCCTTCCACACACATCTCCTTCCACAAACAATGGTCCTGAACCACATCTGTCTTCTCTTTACTTTCCCCAGGACTGCCCAGTGCTATAGAAAAAGAGAAGCCACAGCTGGATGTGGTGGCTTACGCCTGTAATCCCAGCACTTTGGGAGGCCAAGGCAGGTGGATCACCTGACGTCAGGAGATTGAGACCAGCCTGACCAATAAGGTGAAGCACCATCTCTGCTAAAAATACAAAAATTAGCAGGGAATGATGGCGGGTGCCTGTAGTCCCAGCTACTCGGGAGGCTGAGACAGGAGAATTACTTGAACCCAAGAGGCGGAGGTTGCAGGGAGCCGAGATCGTGCCACTGCACTCCAGCCTGGGCGACAGAGCAAGACTCCATCTCAAAAAAAAAAAAAAATAAGAAAGGAGAAGCCCCATCAATTGTTATACATATCCAGTGGAGCATAGAGCATGAGACATCAAGGGAGTACTTTTCAGGACGTTTGATTGCATTAAAATCATCACCCTGTATTTCCCTATAAATTGGATTCCTTCACAAACAGAAAGCTAGCAGTCATAAACGTTCAGATTCCATCTGGCAAATCCAACATGATGCATGGACTTCTAACAATAAGGGAAGGGTATTGTCAGATTTGAACTTTTCCCAGAGAAACTGGGACACCAAGCACAATTGGAGAGAGAAGCAGCACACGCCAACCTGTGGTGTTCATTTTAAATAGATGACACATGAACTTCAAAGAGTATTTTACAATGCACTACATAGTCAAGGGTGACTGGAATTGAAAGACAAAACAAGCATGTCCATTTTCTAGGTAGAGAGTAAAACAATCGCAGTGATCCCCCCTTCCCTTGTTAAAGTCAGAATCTGGAGTAAAACGTGTAGTGAACATGCAGAGCTCATTATTGTGCTTCCTAGTAAAGTGAACAAAAAGCCTATTTCTGAAATGATGTTTATTACCATATCGTGTATTCTCTTAAGAGGCTCGACAGCTGCTGGCTAACCACTGTCTTAATGGAAAGCAAATTTAGACCTTTGGAAGTTTTTGGTGGTGTTGGGGATTGGGGACCAACTGGGAAAAAGGTTTCCTTTCTTCTTTTTCTTCTTTTTTTCGTAATTTCTTTCTTTTATAATTTTGAAGGATTGCAATGTAGATTCACAGGGTTATTTAACTAAATCTGTGTAAACCTCAGGCACACCAATTATTTTTTTTAAAGACTAGAGTTTATGTATAGATGAGGAATCTTACTTTTTCCAAATAACTAAATCACTAATTGCTCCGATGCATTATACTCAAGAGAAATACCAGGAAAGAAGGGGAATTCAATTTATTTTTGCAAAACTTTCCAACTTCCCTGAATTCAATGAACACTTAGTTGAAGACTTACTTTGTGAGACATTAAGTAATTCTTGTCATTCAGTAAAATCTTTACAGATTATTTTCTCATCCCACTCAATACACAGAGATGTTTTGGCAGAGTAGTCTTCCAAATTCTTTGCAGGAACCAAAAATAACCTGCCCAGAGTATGCAACAAAGGTTCAGAAACCCAATCCAAAAATAGACACACAAACGCTAAGTCCAATAATGTCACATCATACAACAGAAGAACGGCCAGGTGACAGGTGTGGGAGCCAGGTGATACTGGGCCACCTTGGGGAAATAGCACAAACTCTGCGAAGAGATGATTGGCAGGTATGGGCAGATTAAAGAAGCAGCAGGCCAGAGGTCCCAAAAATGTTATTTGAGGCCCAGAATTTCTATCTCCACTCCCAAGATTAAACTTGTGGTTTTTCAGTACTGACTCTATAAACCTATAAAGTTAGAGGAAAAGACAAAGAAACAGAACAAGGACTATACACGCTGAGTACAGTACTACCAAAAGAAGGCTCTCATGGAAAATCAGCAACGTAACACACAATAATTCTTCATATTCCTACAGATGATTGTAGTGGTTACTATCAAAATGAGAGTGTATCTGGGACTAATTGGGTATTATTACATACTTTTGGGGAAATTGATTGAGCCTCCCACATTATGGAACTTTTGAATTCATCCCATTTCTTGGTTGCTCATGATTGGTTCTCTGTGTCCGACTAAAGATTTGGATCATCCCAATTACATTTTGTAGCTGGGCACATCTGCAGCACAGCAGTGAACACTGCAGACCTCAAAGGAAAGTCATTCACATGAGATCCATGAAGTGTGTTTCCAATGTCAAATGCAATTCCTTTTTAAATGGAGACTGGGGTTTTAGAGGTATTCATTCAAGGCTTTCACTGGCGATTGCCTGAGTGATGATTTCAGTTCTGCTCATCAAGGGCAGCCATGCTTCTAGCCACTCACTCCTGGCACAACCTGACACCCAGCCTAATCTGCTCAGCCCATACGGATAAGGGTATCAAGTTTATGGCTGCTCATAACCATCTCCCAAAATAGGAGGTCACTGAGAGGGAAAGATGATGTTTGTGAAAAACATCCTCCATTACTCTACACCATGATTATTAATTTCTTAATTGCCCTTTGAAATTTGCAGACTTTAGCTACAGATAGATAACAGACTATAAGATTTAGACTTCTGTATTTCCTGTATAACTGTTCATCTGCTTTAAGAATATGCAGTATTCCATGGGACTTTTATTAAGCAGAAGTCTCACTTGTATTGAATGCAGAATTGTCCATTTTTCTACTATTATTATTTCATCATCTCGAAATTCAGAGAACTTTTAGTCCCTTCCATTTCTCTGCCCCCACCAAGGCATCATTTAATTCACATGTGAAAGTTTTTAGATCACTGCTATTATAGTTAAGCGGGTTTTCTCCAAAAGCAGTTAAAAACAGCTTATCTTCCACTTGGGAATACGTAGTAAAGATCGGAGCTTGAGTCTAAGTGGGATTCAGATACATTTGGGTCCGTGTGGCCAAGTGGTAGGGAAGGACTCTGAAGCCATCAGCCTGTGGCCTGAGGTATGTCCTGGGAACTCTCACAACCTCAGAGTGTAGCCAAGAGCACTGGTTGAAGCGAGGGATACTGCTGACATTTCTATTACTCCAATTTTCCTACCAGCCCAGTATCCACCCTTTTCAACCTTGAAAGCAAGAGGGTTATGAGTAAAGAAGGGAGGCTTCTTTCTTTACAAACTCTGCAAAATGTTGGATCATGGAAAAAGTTCTTTTAAGACTCCTGTAACCAACTGTAGGACAGCACTCTCCTGCATCATCGTAAGTCACTGCATAACTGGGCACCTCAGGAATTCAGAGCATCCATAATGATGCCAGGCAGAACAGGCATGGAGGCTGAAAGAGCAGAGGTGGAGGTTATGCTAAACATGTGCACAAAACCCACAGGGACTCACAGGAGCATTGGGGAAGAGAGGGGGCATACATTACCAAGTAAGGGAAAGAGCCAGCAAAATCTGACCTTTGATGCTATTACAATCCATCTATATCCACAGGTGGGGAGACTGGAAAAGACCAGTTTGCACTGACTGGTGCTCTGTAGTTCTGTCCAGTCCCTGGCCAATTAGAGATATTGATCAGCGAACTAGGTAATGAGGAAAAAATATGGGCCAGGCACAGTAGCTCATGTCTATAATCCCAGCACTTTGGGAGACTGAGGCAGGTGGATCACCTGAGGTCAGGAGTTTGAGACCAGCCTGGCCAATGTGGTGAAACCCTGCCTCTACTAAAAATAGAAAAATTAGCTGGGCATGGTGGCATGAGCCTGTAGTCCCAGCTACTCGAGGGGCTGAGCAGGCAAATCGTATGAACCCAGGAGGTGGAGGTTGCAGTGACCCGGTTGCACCACTGCACTCCAGCCTGGGCAACAGAGCAAGACTGTCTAAAAAGAAAAAAGAAAAAGAAAAGCTGTTTATTTTCCACTGATTTTGAAGCTTAGAATTCAGGATTACAATTCAACACAACCATAGAAAATTAGTGATGGGCCCACTACCCCTACCCATTATGGTCAGTGGGTGGATTGGTAACAGGTTTTCAAGGAGTTCTATAGAAAAGGCCAGCTAAAGAAATATAAATGTTAATGAATAAATGATGAAGCAGTCCTATTCTCCTGGTGACCCTATGGTAGGATTTTGGTTTTTAAGGATTTTTAAAGTTCACCCTATAATTTATCTGTGGGCTCTCAAGTCCCCACCTACTTCTTCATGTATTGGACAGAACTACACCTTTATAAATGGTTGTCCTGGACTCTGCTGCCCCAGGCTATGAGGGAAAAAGTACAGGTTCAGACAGGGAACAATTCTTTCAGAAACCCCTGGCAAAAAGTACCTGAGAGTAAGCACATAAGGTATGTGACCGGTGCTTAATTTCAGATATAAATTCAAAACGGTAATAAATAAATAGCACCCAAAAAAGAAATGGCTGGAATTTAAAATTCATTACTAAAAGAAAGGAAAAAAAATCTCGATGAAATAGGTCTCTTCAAGTATTGTACGTAAATGATGACCTTATAAGAATTCTACTTGTTTTAGACTGCAAAATAATTTAATTCAATTTAACACATACTGAGTGTCAGTGTAAAAGCCTCATGTTAGCTAGTGACTGCCTGAGTTTAGATATTTATGTTGCACACAAAAGAGGGCCTTTTGTGCATGCATGTTACTAGTGAATCTGGTTGTGAGGCAAAAAAATGACTTTAGAGTATCTTTTGATGATTTTCAGGGTCAACATCCCCCTGTCTATGGAACAAATCTATGTGGAAATAGGGGAATCTACCATTTCATCTCTCAATGAATCTGTTTCTTGTTGACTTCTTTTTTTAAAAAATTTCCTATTTGGGCCTCTCTGAATAAATTATAATTACAATAACCTAAGACTTTAGATTTGCCTAACGTATATGGTATATTACAGTCACTTCTACCCCTTCATCAAGGAAAGGAAGGCTGACTCTGGAATGAAGAAGCTCTCTTGCTACAGAGAGTAATAGCAGCAGCCCTGTAGTTGGTGGCAAAGGGCCTGAATTAGCATCCTGGCCCAGCAGCTTACCAGCCAGGTGACTAAATGCAAATTATACAACTCTCCAAGTCACATTTTATTCACATGTAAAATACTCATATGGATAATTTTCACAATATTATCCTATTCTGATGATTAAAGATTAGCTTCTAGAATGTAAGTTTCCAGCATCTAGATCCACATCTGACACATCATATATTCTTTCGTCTTTTTTTTTTTTAAAAAAAGGCAGGGTCTATGTTGCCCAGGCTGGTCTCAAACTTCTGATTCCTGGGCTCAAGCAATCCGTCTATCTCAGCCTCCCAAAGTACTGGGATTATAGGCATAAACCACCATGCCCAGCCCTGACACACAATATATTCTTAAGAAATATTCATTATTGAACAAATTAATCATCTAATTAAGTTATATTTTTAACTTCATAATCACTAGCAAAAAATGGAAGCTGACATAACCTCCTTATTCCCACTGCATGTCTGTGGGACATTTTTCTTCAGGATCTTGTAAAAGTGTCCAGTAGGCAAGCTTCATACTCTAGCTATAATCATATGAATGATTTTCACAGTCATTCTTGTTATTCCTATCACAGAAAGAGCATTTGTTGAGATGTTTATATGTGCTGGGCACTGTGCTAAATGCTCCACATGCATAGCTCCTATAATCCTGACAATAACTCTAAAAGGCAACCAGAACGATGTCCCTCATCTTACAGATGGGGAGGCAGAAGCTGAAAAAGGTTAGGTAATGTTTGCAGTCTCCCAACTATGTAGCATCGGAGATCGGAATGAGATGCAGACATCTCAGTCCAGAGTCCATGTTCATGGGAAAGAGCAAGACGACTTCAGAGCAAGAGGTCCTGGATTTGAAGATCAGGTCTCACCTATACATGTATGAAAATACCAACATCAATTTCACTGTTCCCAGAAATGAATTGCTCCCACCCTAAATAATCATATATCAGAAAAATAAATCCTGCCTCACACAGTTATTGTGAGGACAAAATATTAGAGTTTACTTACCTGTGAATTTTTTTAGAATAGACCACGTTGCAGAGCCTTAGGAAATTCTGTTGGATGAATTACTGGTTTCATGAGTTGCTTTTTAATTATATATCACTTCACAAATTTCCATTGTCATCATTACCAACAACTTTGCCATGTATTGACCAAAACCTTCCAGATTGCAGAATCAAAGTGAATCCAAATCTCTCCCAATGAACCTGTACTCCTTTGCAATACAAAGCTGACTTTGGTTGCCACTGCCCACGAAATCCTGATCTAGGCCTTATAATAGAAGACAAGTAGCCGGTCACCCTAATTACCAACAGATGATTTCAGAAATGAACTTTTTTTTCAAGGAAGTAGTTGAAAAATCATTAGGAAAACATTCAAAATGTGGTCAACAGCAGGGACTCAGTGTGAGGCTTGAAGCAAACAGTGGAATCTTTAGAAGCCTCCTTTGTGTGCTTGAGGTCAGGGGAGCAGACGCAGAGCAGATTGCAGCCCTGAGCCACTGCGGGAACTGGAAGTACTCCTTCAGCCATCTTGGGTTTGGCAGGAAAAAAAGGACGATAATAAAAAGGAAGGAAAATGATATTGCTCATAATGTAAATATCACAACCATGGGCCGTATCAGATAGGGCATCTCAGCAATCAAAAATAACTCATTTGCAAAATATAATTTGTGAAATATCTCCTATTCTAAGATGAAGTGAAACTACAGCTAACAGTACCCATCGATGGGTTGTCCCCAAAACTGCTGATCACTCACCTTGATGCTGCAGTAGGTACCTCACTGGGGTTGGAAAAATATAGAGAAGATTCCTGCCATTCTGCTTATGAGATCTAAATATTTCAAACAAGACAAAGGCTGAGAGAATAGCAGCGGGAGTTCATTTCCTAGCTCTTGAAAGGCAATTTGGCATATGGTTTCACTTTTAAAACCATCAATATCAGTCAATTCTTTCACTTAAAGATATCGTTCATGATATGACACTGAACACAAAATAGGGTAAACCAGGGGTGTCAATGTTTTATCAGGAGCAAGAATTCCTTTTGACCTGAACATAAAACAGGAACAATGCATTTACTTCTAATTTTTTTTATGGAAATAATTATAGTACACATCAGAGTGTATGTATTGGTGGAGAGACTAATAACCTAGAAATCAGAAATTTGAAGTTCTGTTCCTGGCTCTAAGTAAGCCCCTTTTGGTTTCTTCATCCAAGACCTCCATCACATGGTTGCAAGTTGGACGTGTATCATGTTCCATCCACTTCCAAATAGGTTACCTCATTCAATCTCCTTATTATTCCCACTTTGCAGACAAGAAAACCAATTCACACCAGGTCAACTGTTAGAGGCAGAGTGAAAAAGCAGAGGATGTGCAGTGTGCAGATTTGGGGTTGAGTCATTGTCCAACCACACTGTCCCATTGTGTGGTCTCTAGCTTAACTTTCGTTTTTTTTTTTGAGACAAATCTCACTCTGTCACCCAGGCTGGAGTGCAGTGGTACTATCTTGACTCACTGCAACCTCCACCTCCCGAGTTCAAGTGATTCTCGTGCCTCAGCCTCCCAAGTAGCTGGAATTACAGGCATGCACCACCACACTCAGCTAAGTTTTGTGGGTATTTTGGTTTCCTGGGATTTTTTTTTTTTTTTTTTTTTTTTGAGACAGAGTCTCACTCTGTCCCCAGGCTGGAGTGCAATCGTGCAATCTCGGCTCACGGCAACCTCCGCCTCCCAGGTTCAAGTGATTCTCCTGCCTCAGTCTCGGGAGTAGCTGCGACTACAGGGAAATGCCACTATGCCCAGCTGATTTTTGTATTTTTAGTAGAGGTGGAGTTCCACCACGTTAGCCAGGATGGTCTCGATCTCTTGACCTCATGATCTGCCCGCCTCAGCCTCCCAAAGTGCTGGGATTATAGGCATGAGCCTCCGTGCCCGGCCTAATTTTTGTGTTTTTAGCAGAGATGGTGTTTCACCATGTTGCTCAGACTGGTCTCAAACTCCTGACCTCAAGTGATCCACCCACCTCAGCCTCCCAAAGTGCTGGGATTACAGGTGTGAGCCACTGCATCTGGCCCCCAGCTTAACTTTTATGTAAAGTGTATCCCAGCACATCTTATAAACGTGGACTCTGCTTCCTTCTTTCTTCATGCTCAAAGACATAAAACTCTTGAGCATCTGGCTAGGATTCAAATTCAGATACATCTATTTAAAGACCATAAGTAATTTTATTCCTGCAGAGGGGATGACAAGGTCTCCCTGAGCAGGAAAGTGACTTTGAGAACTTAGCAAGAACAGAACGTGGAGAGAGCTCAGAGGCAGGAAACCTGCCGTGGATCCTCCTGCCTACCTTCAATGAGTTGTGTTATAATGGCCTGCAAGATACTACTTATCAAGGAGATCATTTTTTACACCTCTTTTTTGCTGATTTAAAAATATATCTAGGTTCTGAACACAGGGAAGCAGGGCTTAGGCTTAGGCTGAAGAGATTTCTCATTCTAGATGACACAATTCTTTTTCTTTTTTCTTTTTCTTTTGAGATGGAGTTTTGCTCTTGTTGCCCAGGCTGGAGTGCAACGGTGTGATCTTGGCTCACTGCAACCACTGCCTCCCAGGTTCAAGACATTCTTCTGCCTCAGCCTCCTGAGTAGCTGGAATTACAGGTATGCACCACCATGCCAGGCTAATTTTGCATTTTTAATAGAGATGGGGTTTCTCCGTGTCGGTCAGGCTGGTCCCCAAGTCCCACTCTCAGGTGATCTGCCCGCCTCGGCCTCCCAGACTGCTGGGATTACAGGCCTGAGCCACTGCACCCAGCCAACACATATTATTAAACAGAAATGCATATTGTTTCACAGAGATTGAGATTATAAAGCATGCCATTTCTGGAAAAAGAAGCAAAATAAAGTAATGCCTACTAATGATGGGGAAAGAGAGCATCAGCAAAATGTTAAAATTTTGGTGCACTCACATCCAGTATCAACACATGTATGTTGTGTAGTTTCACAGAACAGATATATAAATATGAAATTGGGGACATTGTACAGCTTTGTACTCTACTCTTCTAAATTAGCTTAAATTGTTGACCAATTTTTTTAGACACTTGTCCTGTATTGTTGGGTATGTTGGTTATTTCCAATTTTTTACCACAATAATATTGCAATGAGCAACCTTGTACATAAATTTGGCAAAGCCACTTCAGAAATATATTCTAGGCACACTTAGGGGATGGTATGAGTGTTTATAATGTACCAAACGGTGTGTACCATTTTATAAGCATTATCAGCTCCATCCTTGCCCACATCCCATGGGGTATATATGATTATTGTTGCCTTTTACAGATAAGAAAACTGAACAGAAGAAAGATTAATCCACTTGCCTAAATTAATACGGAAGTCACAGAGCCAGGGTTTGAATACTCCGGTCTGTCTCCAGAGCCTTGAGTTTTACTAAGAACATTGCCACAATTGCCTTGTCTCCTAATGTTCAGAGGAAAGGGGATTTCCTCTATGTCAGATGTAGTGCATAGGACCCTCCCAATTCGAGAGTCCAGCTAGAACGGCCTGGAAGCACTCTGGAATCTGGAGTTGTCCCTGGGTTGCCCTCGGTCCAGGATGACCACAAAGCCTATCATGCTCGCCAAAGTCCACCCCTGAGTCCAGCTCCTGAGTCCATAGTGCACAATCGAAAGGACGTTCACTGGCCGGGCACAGTGGCTCACGCCTGTAATCCCAGCACTTTGGGAGGCCGAGGTGGGCGGATCACGAGATAAAGCGATCGAGACCATCGTGAAACCCCGTCTCTACTAAAAAATACAAAAATTAGCTGGGTGTGGTGGCGCGTGCCTGTGGTCCTAACTACTCAGGAGGCTGAGGCGGGAGAATCGTTTGAACCCAGGAGGCGGAGGTTGCAGTGAGCCGAGATCGCGTCACTGCACTCCAGCCTGGTGCCTGGTGACCGAGCAAGACTCCGTCTCCAAAAAAAAAAAAATAAGAAAGGACATTCATTTCAAGATCCCCAACAACACACAACCTGATAAAGCCATGCTGCAGGCAATGTTGCAGGCTTTTCTTCTAATGTTGATTTTTCGTCTTGTTGCTCCAGAGCATCTGTCATTCCTGACTCAATTTCCCTTCCTCCTCATTTTTGCACAGGCTGATTTGTGATCCTCAAAATTAACACAGAGTTACCCTGTGAAGAGTAAGTCTATTGGGAAAGCATACTAGAGCTTTATCATTAGGTTATAATTAGCTTCTGTGGGGGAGAAAGAATGACAAAAGCTACAAAAGCAAGTTGTTAGTAACATCCAACTTTATTTTGAAGATGAGACAGTATGTTGTGTGCTCACATATGCAGAAAGAGGCAAACAAAATATGGTAGAGGGAGTCTCACAAAGCAGCCTCTGCCACCTTCAGAACTGAAAGCAGGATGTGTAAACGAAAATGAAAGACCCTAAAGCAGTTTTCATATAGTAGCTCACGAAGGCCAACGTGGGAAACAGCATGCCCCCGGAGAGGGGAGAGGGGCTGGGTACAAAGGCTGTTCCTGGCTGTAACGAGATACAGCTGAAGAAGGGAAAACTCTAGATGCATATCAGAGACTTCCTGGCAGTGAGAACTGCTGGACTTGAGAATGGCCTCCCCGGGGAAAGGCGGGAAGCTCCCTCACTCAGGACCCTGGAAACCGGACAGAGCTAAACAGTGGTGGCACTGCTGAAGGAAGAAACTACAAGAACAGAGGATGAACCGGATAACCTGCGAGGCCGTTTCTCTCTGGATTCTCTTTGATTACAGTAATATAATCGTGCAGGGATGTAGGAAAAGCTGTAGGGGGTGGTTTGCTTTAAATTTTTGAGTGAACTTAATTCCGATGGATGGTGCTGGACTGACATCCTAAGAGACAAAAGCTTTTATTCATCCATACAATGGATACAACTTTGACAAGGATACCTTTCTCCACTGGGCTTTACCAAATATGTCCCTGGCCCAGGTATTAAAGTAGAAGGGAAAGATGAATCCTTTCACCATGTGACTTGCTGTCTTTCTTCATAGCTGCACCACGACAAAAGAGGTGTTGGTTATAACGATTGGCTCTCAGACTGAATATCTTGCACTCTGCCCCCACCTAACAACTCAAATGTTACATTTTGAAGAGGCCACACAGAACTTTTAAAAGCACCTATCTGAGGGCTGGGCATGGTGGCTCACCCCTGTAACCCCAGCACTTTTGGAGGCCAAGAGGAGAGGATGGCATGAGCCCAGGAGTTCAAGACCAGCCTGGCCAACATGGTGAGACCCTATCTCAGAAGAAAATAAATAAATAAATAAATAAAATTAAAGCATCCATCTGGGAGGCATCAAATTGGGGCAAACCACTTTGAAAGAATGGTATGTAGTACTAACCCTGGGTCTCTCTTATTCTCTTTTCTGCATGAACATATGTCAAAAAGGATGGATGGATAGATGGATTCAGATGTAATTACTGTATATCTTTTGATTCTGGGTCTGGAATAAGAAGTTTTAATATAGCATCCCTTTTATTCCTTGTCCTTCTTTATCTTCCATCTCCCTTTCATATTTTCCTTCCAAAGAATAATTTTTATCCTCCCTTAAATTTGCTCGGAATATTCCAGGATAACAGCGCTTAGTTAATGAGAAGTGAAAGATCTTCACCTGCCAGACTGTCTGCCAATGGGTTCAGATCCCTTGAACATGCTCCTGCATCTCTCCTGAGTTGCTGGTTTCTTATTTTCTTCACTTGCATTTTTGTAGAAGTAACCTCAAAGCACCAGCAAACTTCTGCACATAAACCAAACAGTAACATTCATCTGAGACA
The DNA here is from genome assembly GCA_963573385.1 of Cacajao melanocephalus. Taxonomy (NCBI): domain Eukaryota; kingdom Metazoa; phylum Chordata; class Mammalia; order Primates; family Pitheciidae; genus Cacajao; species Cacajao melanocephalus. Next base: position 20,280 of record CAUYLG010001886.1, on the reverse strand, counting down.
CAGTCCTTCGATCTCCTCTTCAAAGTATGTGCAAATCTGAACGTTTTATTTTCTGTATTTTCCTCTGCACAAGCACAACAGCACTGACACAGCCACATAGTTGACTCTCTCCCTGTTATATGAAGGCCCAGTCTCACTACATACCAGTGCACATTTATAAATCAGCCTTTCTATTCCCAAATCTCCTGAGTGAGAGCAGAATGCATGCCACCTTTTCATTTTCACTAGACACGTAGACCTGACCAGACAAACCTTCCATCTATACGGATGCAAACCTCAGAAAGGCAAAACCCTCAATTCAGACAATGGTATAGGCATGGGGTCAAGCTTGCCCTAGGTCCGAGCACTGATCTCAGGGATATTAGGAATAAAGGGAAGACCTAGTTTTCTCCTGATTTTGTGAAACAATTTTAAACAAAATTCCCTGCATATTCTGATAATGAATATATTTAATTACTAATTTCCTAGAGAGGGTTTCTAACACACAGCAAAAGACTTGGGAAAAACGAGCCCTCACTAGTGGCCCCACAGGGTTTGGATGGCGTTCTAGCCAAAGCGTGCCCACAGAGGTTGGAACTTGTGTTCCCCTCTACGTTTAAGTAATCAAAAGAACATCTACTCAGTGTGAGAGAGAGAACTGAATTTGTCAGGAAGTAGTTGTTACCTCTGATTTCCTGCTCCTTTATTAGAGACAAAAGCCTGCTATATAGTTACCTGCCATTGGTGTATGGTGTACCTGACAGACCACAATGTAAGTGAGTAATGAATCCTGTGAGAATCTGAGTGACCTGACCCAAGACCCTTCTCACTAGTGAGCAGACAACCTGGAGCCTGAAAATACATTATTTTCAAGTTAGCGAAAAACAATTAAAAAATAAAATAATCCCAGAAAAATAAAACACAACGCCAGTCCAACACAGAGTGATTATTTTCACGGCTAATAAAAAGAAAATGATTCAACACGTACAGTGGCCAAGGGTAAGGCATGGCCAAGTGTAAGAAATGCACCTCAGTGAATAATTACCTTCTTGAATCCACAGACCCAAAGATCTCCTGGTTCAGGACTTGTATATCTCCACACCTGAACCAGCTAGCAGGAGAAAGTTTCCTTGAAAAAGTACCTGATGTAAACTTGTAATATAGTAGAGCCAATGATAACCTCTTCATGGCCCCTGGAATAAATGTATCACTCTATCTGCCGACACGTCTGCTTCAACTCAGCATCAGTACATTGACTCCCTTGTACTTCCAACATTGAAGGAGAATTATCGCTTTGTTAATTGTTCAATCCTCAAACAGGAATGCAGTTTGCCAAGAGTGCCTCTCCCGAACGACAGAACCTCACCCGCTGCCAGAGTGCAGGGCGACTAGCATTGATGGTGCACTGCCAGTCATTGAGTTCTAACACCCTTAACGGAGGGTGGTGGCCTTGAATGACTATGTCTAATTCACTGGCCACAGAATGGCTGATGTAGTATCCTGAGTCTTTTACACAGGGTCCAGGATTTTGGCCAAAGGGACCTGATGTCTTTCTTTGTACTCAATCATTTCCACATGGTTTTTGTTTGCATTTTAACTCTCTCATAAGGAGACCTCCCAGCTGGGGCATCAACATAGTAAAGAAGTATCCATTGTGAACAAATAACATAATTCATAGGTATATATTGACTTTGTCTATTATCTCAGAGATTCTTTGTGTCCATACACTGAAGCCACTTCAACACATTCCAGTCCAATATAACTTGGGATGCCAGGACCAATTCTGGACATGAAGGAGCCAGGGTCTCTCAAAGCCTTCTTGATTTGAACTCCTACTGAGGGGATCTATGAAAGCTCATCCATAGGCCTCCAAGATACGATCTGCCCCATGACTTCATCTGAAATTTCTTCCTGTGGGAACCCAAGCATGACCAGAAGGCAGGTCATGGTTGAAATGTTCATAGCCAACTAAACAACAGTCTGCCTGTTCTCTCCCATGAGTGTCCAACCTTAACCATCCCCTCATTTCCATCCATAAAATTTCTCTATTATTTCACAGAAATAACTTTTGAAACTCGTTTTATTTTACAAAAATAGCTCTCGGACATGATTTTTAGAACACTTGAAGGACTTGCACACATATGATCTTCTCTTCTTTTTAAAGCCACTTAGTGATGGTAAACAACTGTGCCGTTTTGTTGATTATTCTTTGTGAGGAGAGCTGGGTGGGGTGGCTCATCTCTGATCCCAGTGCCATCCCCATGGGGCAGCTGGGAATTGAGACTCTTATTCTATCATGATTGGCTGTTTCAATGTCTGGTGCTTCAGTGCTCCTTGGCCTCTCTGTCTCTCCACGTGCTGTCTCATCCTCCAGGGCCTATCCATGTGGTCTGGACTTTTCATGAATGATGATCTTGAGGTAGTTGGACTTCTTACATGGTAGCTTAGGGTTCAGAGAAAAATCATTCCAAGAGACTCAAATGGAAGCTTCGAGGCTTCTTATGAGTAAGGCTCAGAAATCCCTGAAAATTACTTCTGTTACATTCCAGTAGTCAAACAAGTCACTAAGGTCAGTCCAGTTTCAAAGGAATTGGAGACATGGATTCCACTTCTTGGCTGGGGAATGACATGTAGGAATAGAAGGAATTGATGGTAGCCATCTTGTACATAAACTATCACAGAGAGAATGCAGCTCTTCCACTACTAGCATTATGTTTTTCCACAAAGGTCTGAAAGCAGCACTGTTTGTTTCCATTTCTTACAAAGCCTTATTCTTAAATTTTTTTTTCATTTACAGCTCCATTTATTATAGGCTTCAGATGTAAATCTATAAAAGGCTGGACCCACAAATGTTATAAGTGACAAACACTATGCTTTATTCAGAAACTCTTTCCTGCTAATAAGGTATTATAGAACTAAGCTTATCTGTTGAATTTGTTCTTCCCTTGGGATAACTTCTCTGCAAGGATGCCTCTTAGTTCCCTCAAACCACTGGAGAGATCCATCTTGCCAGGTCACCAGACATGCATAGACATTCCAGACTCCAAATGGTGACTGTAGCCTGGGTTCAAACAGAGATCACTGCTGCACAGGTTATTCCAGCACAGAGCCTGGCCCTTGGGAGATGTTCAACAAATGTTAGAGCCCATCTTCTTCCCTTCTTGACTATACAGGAAAACCTAAGTTAAATATCAGTTTATGATTCCCATCTACAGATGAAAAAACTGAGGCTCAAAGAAGTTAACAGGTCCGATCAAGTTCATATAACCAGTATGTGAAGGAATCGAAACTTGAGCCCAGTCTTTTGATGCTTAGTTTAGAGTGATTTCAATTCCAAGGATTACCAGAGCGAGTTTACTCCCTGAATTCAAAAATATAAAATAGAGAGCAGATTCTTCAGTGGAAAAGAATATAGCAGTAAGAAAATGGGGTGCCAGGGTTGGCACAGACAGGTATTGAAATAGAAGTAGCATACCATAAATTTATACCACCCATTCACCAGTTTTACCTGGAGCCAGCCTTATTATATTTTCCAGAAATATTTCAGAGGGTTTACTCTTACAGATATATACTAACGGTGGTGTATGAAGTTCTTCAGCCTAGTAAATAATTTTTAGCTTTGCGCTGCCCACTCCAAGTCCCTTTTAATCCCTCATGTCCTGCTTACAGTTAACGGAATGCAAAATTCCATCTCGCCCTGTTCTTCTCTCCCAGCAGGACGTCACTGCTGTGTATCAGTTACTAGGTGTGGGTTTCCTTTTGCACCAGCCTGTCTGCCTTCCGAGTGATGAAACGAAGCTTCCCCCAAGGAGAGAACCCAACATCATTTCCTCCTGCCTGGTCAGCTTCCACTGAACGCCTGTGGCAGCCTTTGCTTCCAGCAACAACAGGCTGTGTATCCATAACAAAGGCAGCCAGAGGCTGTGATCTGGCCGTCTTCAACTCTGTCATTTCGCCAACAGGGTTTCCTAGCCTTGTCCCAGATACTATGCCTCTGGTCTTTGGTGGCCCTACTGCCTGGCATACACTTAGGTGTCAGCAGACAAGATGAGCCTAAGTTACCGTCTCCTTGACTCAAGGGATCTGTGACTCTGCTAAAGAAAGTTTACTTCCTTTACTGAAATTACCAGAAGACATTTGCAAAGACGTCAAGTCACTGTAGGTCATAATCATAATATATTCACTTTTGGGGGCAAAATGCAAAAATACTGGTCAGAATTAGGATATTTTTACACATCCTGGAGCAAGAAGCAAACAAGTGCATTAAACTCTGTGATGACTTTATTTTAAATTGTGTCACTGCTACACTGCACTTATTAAAATAAATGTGTTGAAATTCTGGAGAGAAGACTCGTGTGAGAATTCCACCCTTGAATTAATGTAACTGTTTCCTCCTGGAGAAATATGCCCAGTAGGACCTGGTATTAAAATGAGAGTAACTTCAGTCTTACAGACAACCTCTTCAACATTAGTGTCACCAAAGCAGGGAGGGGATATAATGAAGACAAATATACTATACCAACCTATCTAAAATAGAGTGTAACACATCAGCCACAGCAAATTCATTCTATTCACTGTTAAAATAATATAAATTATGTAGAGTCATCATAAAAAGAAGGAAAATAATCAAATAAAAAAGACAAAATCACGTATAATCACACAATCTTGACATAACCACTGTAATTGATTTGGGATGTGTATTCTTCCAGACCTTGCCCTGTGTGTATATACATAATTTTAACACAATTAAGCTGCCTACAATTTGTAATTTTCTATCTATACTTAATAGAACATAAATATTTTTCTATGTTGAAAAATGTACATCTACATTGCAAAAATATCACCCCTTTTTAATTATAAAGGGAGAAATGTGCCCTTAAAATAAAAGCACCTGTTAACCCCCAACCAGTGAAGCTTGACTTTACCAGTAATTTGGTGGCCTGATACTATATGCTTCCTGATGCAATGCAGTGAGAAGTACGCACATTGCCTATAAAGTGTTCTTGCTTGAAATGTTTAACCAGATCTAATCATGATGAAACAAGTTAATCCAATATGTTGGGCATTCTGCATGATGGTTATCCTGGACTTCCCAAAGGATTTGAAGTCATCAAAGAACAGAGGAGGCAGTGTTCAAAGATTGAGAACTACTAAAGATATATAATAGCTAATGTTGTGATTAAAATTTCATTGGAATTTAAATCAGAAAAAAATATATAAACAATATTTTAGGACAATTTGAATACGTTTGCAAATGATCTTATTGAATTAATGATTATTTTCTTAGGTGTGGTAATGGTGTTGTGAAAGAGAACACTCTTAACTCTTGAAAAGAGTGCCAAAGAAGTATTAAGAGGTGAAATTTCATGACATTGGTAGGCTGCTTTCAGAAGGTTGGGCTGAAAGGAAGAACGTACCCACAGAGACATGTTGTTAGCAAATATTCACTGCAACATTCCTTCAACTTTTTGGTGAGTTTGAAATGTTTCAAAGTTAAATATAAAGCATATATATGTTATATGTAAATAGGCATATTTCTCTTTTTATTATTTTTTAAATGTTTATTTTAGGTTCAGCAATGTATGTGCAGGTTTGTTATGCAGGTAAAATCATGTCACAGGAATTTATGGTACAGATTATTTTGTAACCCCAGATACTAGCCCTTTATTTTCTTGAGAAAGGGTTTTGCTCTGTCACCCGGATTGGAGTGCAGTGGTGCAATCTCGGCTCACTACAGCCTCTGCCTCCTGGGCTCAGGTGATCCTCCTACCTCACCTTCTGAGTAGCTGGGACCACAGGTGCACACCACCACATCCAGCTAATTTTTGCATTTTTTTGTAGAGACAGGGTTTTACCATGCTGCCCAGGCTGGTCTTGAACTCCTGGGCTCAAACAATCCACCTGCTTTGGCCTCTCAAAGTGCTAGAATTCCAAGTGAGAGCCATCACACCCCGCTAGGCATATTTCTGTCTCATCATACTTAAAGACTAAATGAGATTCTATTATATCCTAATCGATTTAACAAATCTCTGGTTTCCAACATTTCATTGTCTCAATTTTTAACTAACATAAACAAGTTTCAAAGACATTTCTTGTAGTTAATTGTTGGCATGCATTCTTAATTATCTATTTAGGATTAATTCCCAGAAGCAACTGCAATCAAGTTTATGGATGTTTTTAAGGGTTTCAGCACTAACACCTGCAACACAATTATTGGATTCAGCCCTGAATATTTTCTGTGACCCTCAAGCCCCAAAACCTGTTAGTTCTCTTTAAAATTACTACAATTGTCATATGATAAGACTTCTATCACTGGTATTTTATTTCCCAGGTTATTTATTATAATTAGAGCTTTCGCTTCTTGACAACACAGTAAATTTTTTTGTACCCCCGTGGACATTTCAACTCTTACTGCTTTCGTGGTAACCATAGAGAACCAGGAACTGTCAGTCATCTTTTCTTGTCCTGTTCATCTGCTCTAAAAATGTCTATCTTCATTATTGGCAGGAATACAACTTTGGTCATTGTCCCCAGAAAAAGTGGGACTACCCTGGCCTGAGTAGAGGCTAGACCCACCTAGCAGTGTACTGCAGCCTTGTGGCCCTTTGCAAGACAACCACTCTGGAAGACACGGAGTCTGGGTGCTACTGTGGAGGTATCATTGTCTCGACCACTGCCTCTAGGAAATCATCTCCCACCACATACTAGGTGATACACACATCACCAAATCACACTTATTAAGAAGTATTACCAAGAGCTATTAAGTGTTATTTGCACTATTCGTGTTACTAAGGGCTGTGAGAGCAAACCCTAGCCAATCACTTTCAAAGCTGTTCCTCACAGGTTCGGTCTATTTAACAAGCCAAGCTCACCGTTATCTAACACACTGAGATGTAGCCAGCTCCCTTTGCTTGCTCTTCTCTCACACACATGCTCATTTTCCCCACACTCAAGCATGTGCAGAACATCCTCCAGGACCTCACTCTGGCTAAGTGACCGAAAAGGAAAGGAAAGTTAAGAAAATAGACATAGCCGTTTTTTTGTAGTATATTTTTTGCCACTAGAAGTGAAATCGTTGACCCAAAAATTCAAACAAATTATGTTTTAGCTGGATCCCTTTCAAATCATAATAATCAAGAAAGCTTCAAATAACTAGAATGCAAGTTACCATTTCTGGAAGCATCGAGATAAACTCATGCCCATTTCAGGCTTCTCACAAGTTGTAGGATCAATATTTTCTGTTATTGGTTCTAATGTGGTATCCAAGCCCAAACCACGTTGACTAATAGCAGAGAGTGCATCCAAAGAAAACAGATTATTAGTTATATTAAACCCTTTAATCTCTTTCCAGAAGCAATTATTTTTCTTCGGTGCTCATGAGAGATCAGAGTTCCGATCCCTCTTTGCAGTGGTTTTGGCTGCGCCTCTCACACTGAAAGCACACCGGCCCTGGTCCTTCCATTGATTCATAAGTACAACACACCACTTCCAGGATACAGAGCCATGGTGGAATGTTCGCTGGAGTGCGGCAGCATATGGAGCACGCAGAGCATGCAGACCCAGGTAAGATGGACAGGAGGCTGGGATCACCTGCAATGACTGTAACCTCAGGCAAATCTCACAACCTTTCATAGTCATGGATTTCACATTTATGCTCTGGCAACGTTACCTCAAACTAACACTGTGTGGATTCCTTGGATAACTCTATAAACTATAAAAGTTACACAACGTTTGTTATTTTGGTGTACTTTAATTTAAGGGGCAGTATTTAGCACATTCAGATGGTTTTCTGATCTATTTTAAGAAAAGGTCAGCAAACATGAGATATAAGAAGAGTATTATTCTGAGGTTACCATTAAGCTATGTCGAAAGATAAAATCTTGGTGTCAAAAAAATTGTTTGAAAATTTTACCAGTCAAAAAATAATTTGTGATTTAATATGCAAAACTATCTACATTATGCAAAACCAAAAGATATGCACATTTTAATTTCACAGAAACTCAAAGGCACATTTATTTTACTTAGGTCACTGTTCGATGGGAGACCATATCCTGTACCCCTCTGCCAGGGGTGATGTATTATCTGGCTCAACCATGAGTCTGGAGTTGGGCCACACCAGAAACAGCCTGCAGCTATTCGACCTAAAAGCTATGTGACTTTGCAGCAGTTTGAAAAGTAGTTACTTTTCAACCTGGTGCCTATTTCTTTATCTGCCCAATAGGGATAAAAATCATTTATTTGTTCATCAGTGACTGATTTTTATTAAGAACTGACCTCCTCGGCCCAAGGACTACCCCAGCTCCAGAACTCTCCGTAGGAATAGCTAAGACTTTCATTGCAAAATCTTCATAATTCAGCTTCTTCTCTGCCTAATCTTGTATTCTTTACCCCTCAAAGATATTGTTGCCAAGAGCCCTTCCCAACACACCCACTGTACACAAATCTCAGTGTATCAGAGTCTGATTCTTGGGAACCCAAACTATGACACCCCTTTTCAGGAAAAATGGACAAAATGTCTATGTCATAGAGGCTTGTCATGCTAAACATATTTTCTAGAGGTCATCCAAATCAGGTTAAACAACAAGAAAACCTAGGTGATCTAGATTCTAACTTCTTCAACACCTTCTGTTCTGGAACCTTAATTAGAGCAACTTAAGAGGGTATGAGAGAGTTTGCCTTTAATTGTTGGTCCTCGCTCCCAGAAGCACTTCCAGGCATTTACTCTTTTCTATAGAGTGGCCTCCTTTTCCTGTGTCAGTTAGTTTTGCTTTCCCTTCCAAATATGCAGACCATCCATGTAATGAGATCTTGGTGTATCCTCACCTGCAAGCACAGATGACATGCCTGGCTCTGGCAACCCATGTTCTGACTTTACTTCTCGTTCAAGTTCTGTATGCCGTAGTCAACCCTATTTCCTCACTGCCTGGATCATCAATAAGGATCAGAGAGCTGTGCATCAGAAAGAACGGGAGAACTTCAAGACAGACCTAAACTGGCTCAAAGAACAAATGCCTCAAACCCTAGAGGATGAGCTCATTTTTCAAAAAGAGATCCAAAGAACTCCTGAGTGGCATATAAAACCCTATTTCTAGAAATGGAGTCTTTCAGACTGTATTTAGCTCAGGACATTATCTCCTCCCATTTTATTACTATTTCTTTTTTTTGTTTGTTTATTGTCTCTGGAACTGGTTCTAGCAGCCATCCAAGAAAACTGGTAACGTCTCAAAGCTGTTGCTAGTTATTCACCTTCACCACTGCTTCTACATTCCTATGACTCTAAGAGCCTCAGTCAATTAGGGAATAGTGGATGGTGACCATCTAGACACCCTTTGCCACAACTGCTGTGTTATGGCCCCAGCACTGGTTTTCCAAATAAAGATGAAGGTAAAGGTATAAAGAAGTGTTCCCTTGAGAGTGCTCAACTTGGCTGAATAGGATCTTAGAAGCCCACAGGTCATAGGCTGAGTTCTTAAATTGTAGATTTCAGTAACAGCACAGACAAAACGTTACTGCTTCATCTTGTTTTTAAAAGGGCGCAGAATGTGTAAATTTTTAAATAAACACTGCTCTGCTATGATTGTCATTTTTGAAGTGCCTTTCTGAGAACTGCTTATTTTTTCTTCTGTTCTTGCCACAGCAAAAGGGAGCTGTGCTGTTGAACTCACTTCATGCCTGAGACAGATCCATCCAAGAAGAAATACTTGAATAATGTAAAGATGGCTATAAATGTTATATTGTATGTTTTTCCTCATAACTTTAAAGAAATTCCAATGTTTCTAGCTTGATTGTTTGGATTTTTTTTCCCCCAGATTTGAGTGAGTTAGCCCCATTTCTTCCTCTCTCCCTCAACAAATGTCTTAGGAGGTCAAGATTTTTAATTATTTCTAGTCAATAACAAAAGAAACCTAAGTGTACTTAAGTGAATAAGATATTTATTTTTATGTTGTGTCTATATCTGGCTCCTCTTCAATTAAGGTAAATATTTTTGTCTCTTTCTGTGGATTATTGTCCTAATTTTTCAGTGTCACTTGATATTAAGTCATGGAGCAAAAAAAAAAAAAAATGCTTTCTTTGGAATAGGACCAAGGAGTCATTATTACTGTGTGCCGAAATCCCCTCATGATCAAGAATCAAACTGACATATGATGAATTGAGCTAAAGGGTTAACAAGATGAATTTTTACAGTGATGGGTTTAAACTGAATCTGGCTCTCCTGAATTTAGAATAAACCTAACTGAAAATGCTTTTTGTTTTGTTTTTTTGTTTTGAGACAGGGCCTCACTACATTGCCCAGGCTGGACTTGGAACTCCTGGACTCAAGTGCTCCTCCTACCTCACGCTTCCAAGAATATGGGACCACAGGCATGTGCTACCTTACTCAGTTCTTACCAGTGTCTTTTAATAGTACATCAATATTTTTCAATAATAAACATTGTATTGTTGAATAAATTTTGGTGCTCTTGGTTATTTTTAATTAGGAAGAAACTAAGGGAAAAAGTTTGAAATACTACTTGTCCCTCCCATTACACCTGTAATTACATTTACAATTTTAGGAAAATATTTCACAACTGTAAGAAAAATATTTTTAGAAGCCAACTTGGGTGAATCTTGGAAAGCTCCAGAAACCTTTCACAACTTTTTGAAATGGAAATAATAATTTATAGTTAATATTTGTTTCTTCCTTCCTGTATTTACAGTATTTCTCTGGGAACAGAGCTGTAGAAAAAAAAAAAAAACAGATGAGGAAAGTTTAAAATGGCTCATCTAGGTAATTTTAAAATCTTTTAAAAAAGTATTACCTCTAGCTAGATTTCCTCTTGCTCAATTCTGCAGCTAGGATATAAGCAACCGTAGAGGTCCCTAAGAGAGGCAATGAGATCTATCAGAGCAACAGAATAGGAGTCAGGACATGGGGACATGACAGGGGCCCTGCCAGGAACAAGTTAGGGTAGCCACTTAAGTCACTTCGTATTCTGAGCCTTGGTTTCCTAATTTGTAAAACGACTGCTCAGAACCTCCTCCTCCAGCATTCTGCAGTTTCTTTTTCATTTAACAAAGCTTACTTAGAGCCTATTAAATGCAAACTTGCTTTAAAGAGATTATTTATGTTGCCTTTGATTAATATAATGCCAATGCCAAATATTACATGTTTATATAACGCTTCACTTTTCACATCATTCTTTAATCCTCAAAGAAATCCTATTCGGATAGATCAATCATTGCCACAGTCATTTTTGAATGAGCAAACATAGACACGGAACAACTAAATGAATTGTCCAGAACCAGAGCAACTAGTAACAGAATCAGTTCAAGATTTTGGTCTCCAGGGTCCAATAGACTAATCTCTTTCCTTGGGCACTCTTTACACAAATAAAAGTACCTAGTTGTATGACCGCCTTTTTCCTTCTTTACTGTAAAAATGTCTTGCATCAGCTCACTGTCCATACGTTTTAGGACATCTGCTGACAGTTATTTATATAGGACTTGACGCCAGGGCTGTGGTTTGATCCCAGTTTCTCCTCCAACAATACAAGTGACCTTGGGCTAGTGATCCACCCACGGTATAAAGATCGACATCCTTGAGGATATTCTTGGCATCAGGCTGTGTTACAGCCTGTGTAGGTTGTGAGGGAAACTATCTGTGGAGTCCTTGAACACAGGAGGAAAAGGACAGATAAGGGCAACAAACTTTATAAATAGGCTCCTACCAAAGTTTCTTTCAGAAGAAAAAGCGAACTTTCCAATCCTTGCTTTTCATAAAGCCATTAAGACTGTCTTCATGTTCATTTCCATGTTATATTTCCAACGGCAGAGCTGGTGTCAGATTCCTTGAGGTGCGGGGGAAGAGAATAATAGGAGACTTGCAAAGGCTGGTGGAGATACTGAAATATTCTGTGCACTTTTCATATTTCAAAAACTATAAAAAGTCACACTTTTTCTGTAGTAAATCATATTAATAGAGAAATTCTGTAGAATCTAAATCAAGCTAAGATTTATCCCAGAACTCGACTAGTCCTTTTAGCCTATTTTGATAACATTCTTTTTATGCCCCCTCATTCAATCCCAAGTAGGGAAACTGACCAAACGCATTCTGCACATTCCACTGAGCCCACAGATTCAGCCTCCCAGCTGTAGTACTAACCTCATAAATTCAGACTAGCTCCAGTTTCCAAAAGTGGAACAACTTTCTTGAATGGAGGAATACCCCAAACACACCCACTTTTCCTAACTCGTCTGATTTTGCAGCTCCAGTCTTTTTTTTTTCTTTTCTGGCACCATTTTTCTGTCTAATCAGATACTCCTGGATGGAAAAGATCTTCTCTCTGTACTCTTCCACCTCCCTCTCCACATCACAATTTCATATTCATATTCAATACTGCAGTACAACAATTGCCTAATTTCTATCAAGGTTCTGACCGTAATGAGGCACCAGGATATGGTCAGATTTTTAGTTGGAAAAACTTGGCTTTATGCAGTCTGCATGTAAAGATTTTGGCAGATGAAAATTCAGAAATACAGCCAATGAGGCAAACATTTAATCTTAGAGAAAGCCCTTCACACGAATGCAGTTGACGTAGAAGAAAGGAAACCACAAAAATAACAGGGCAATAACATGAAAGACTGGGTTTACACACACCAAAAGAAAAGGAAATTCAGAGCTGACTTCCACATCCCTTCTTACAATTCATCACCACAGGATGAAATATGCAGATGTTGTTTTCTTTATGAGACTGGAAAAAGAGCACAAATTTCAAATCAGAGTAAGACAAATGCAGTAAAATGTCTGGTTATTCTTTGTGCTGTAATAGTTATCTTTCATCTCAAGTTCACAGAATACTTTGCAACAATCAGTCTCCCCATTTCATAACTGGGAAAAATGAGATCCAGGCCAACAAAGTGAGTCCTGCTAACATATAGAAAATCAGAGCCACAAATCGAGTTGCAACTTTTTCCCACAACCTTTTATAAAAGCCATTTTCTTGATAGCATGCTCTATTCAAAAAGAAACTAAATTCAGGCCGAGTTCTGGGGATAAATCTTAGCTTAAATTTAGATTCTAGAACTTTTATTTAAAGGTATTCAATCCGTCAAACAGAGCCACTATAATATCAATTGTTTTAACAGGACTCCAAAAAATGTATGTTTTAAGCCAGATTTTATTTTATTTGTAATAATGTGAAAATTATTTGGTAATATTTCTTTCCCTTTACCAACTTACCTTTTAGTTCCAGTAATTCAATAAAGCGGCAAGGTCTAATCATATCTGATTATCTGAGAATAATTTTTTTTTTACTTATTTTCAGTAAGACAAAAATCATAAAACATTGTACTAAACCTCCAATACAGGGAAATTGCTTACATATTTGAAGTAAAATTTATGCTTACTTAACCAAAGTTTCACGTGCATACGTTGGAACTTTCTTTTGGTTTCTTCAAAGTAATGTTTACATTTCAACCTTGAAAAATTGTGAGAGAACTCAACTTCTCTGTCCCTTTTTCTATTAAATGTGCTGTCAGCAGAGTTTTAATTTTTGAACTAACCTACCAGAAGTTGTACCCATAGAAATCGTTCTGAAGTCAGAGCTTTGAGGATTCAAGCCAAACATGGAGAGATATTTATCCAGGGTGGCTGGATGGCAGCATAGCTGGAAAGGAACTTGGGTAGCAGTCAAGGAGGGAGACGCAAGTCTAACCAAGAACAATGTGCCAACCATGGTGCGAAGGGGCAAAGCATGTCCACTAGAGAAGAGAATGTAAAATGAGGTCTGAAGGCAAAAGAGAGGACCAAGAAACTCTAGAAGATCAGGAGATGCTCTCTACATGAAACAGGGCCAACCAGTGAGGAAAGGGGAGGGAGAGTAGAAATGATGAGGAGGTGTTGATGTTCCCATTTTTAGAGGAGCCAGATGGCTGAACACGGATGGGCTGAGAGGCACAAAGGAGCCACTCATGCGGTCCAAACAGGCTCATGCAAATAACACTGAAAGAGAGAATGTAAAGCTCAATAAATTTTCACATAAATTTTTTTTAAATTACTGATTATTCTTATTGCAGAATAAAGGTAAAACAAAGACATTTTTAAATAATAAGAAGAAACTCAGAAAAGTTTACCTCTAACAGACATGCACCAAAGAAATTCCCAAAGGGTGTTTTTCTTTTTTAAGACAGAGTCTGGCTGTCGCCCAGGCTGGAGTGCAGTGGCACGATCTTGGGTCACTGCAACCTCTGCCTCTCGGGTTCAAATGATTCTCCTGCCTCAGTCTCTTGAGTAGCTGGGACTATAGGTGCTCGCCACCATGCCTGGCTAATTTTTGTATTCTTAGTAGAAACGAGGTTTCACCACGTTGACCAGGCTTATCTCGAACTACCGACCTCAGGTGATCCACCCACTTCGGCTTCCCAAAGTGCTGGGATTACAGGCATGAGCCACTGTGCCCAGCCCAAAGGGTGTTCTTTACACAAAAGGACAATGGTCCTAGAGGGAATAGGAGCATCAAATTTGGTATATATGGAAGTTAATCTAAATTATTATTGACTCTATAAAAGGGTAATAATGATAGATTTAAGCCCAAACCTCAAAAAACATCAGATGCAGGGGACAGGATAAAATTGTAGGAGCTCCTAAGAGTATGGTGAAGGGAGATCCCAGGATGACAGCTGTTCCAGAAAGAGAGAGCAATTACTTAAGTTTGGAAAGAGACTGATTCAAGATACACAAGCACATTGAAGACTTTATCATCAAGACAGTGCTGCGTGTATCTATCTCCTTCTAATCATGAGTTGAAAATGCCTGGGTGAGCCAGCCCAGGCTTTTATTTGTATTTGGCTCATCTTAACCACCTGCTGAATTTACTGGTTTCCACCCATTTCCTACAGCCTAGATCAGCTGAGAACATGCAGTTCACCCCACAGACGTGTGTCACTTAGATCTGCTCCTGAAAGCAGGAGGTAGGCTTAGAAGCTTAGTAGCAGTGGTAAGCTGAGAAGAAGAAAATACAGAACAATTCTCTCCTCTATGATTTTCCTGCTAGACAAGTACATAGCCCATGAAGCAGTCCGGCTTGCTGGCCCAACTCTGATGTACCAGCCCACTGTTTCCCAAGATTTGCTCAAGATCTTGCCTGATGACTTCCCCAGATGGACATCTTATAAACTTTCAGAGAAGCTAATGCCAGATTGTGACCATACAATTCTGTTCAGTTATCTTCTCCCAGAACTATCTCATCTTTTTTCTACAAAAGTAGGGTTTGTGCTTGCTACAGTTTTTCAAAACTAAGCCATACATATATATCATGTAGGACTATATATGTCACTTATTAATCTACAAAGAAACACAAGAGAATTATCAAAACAAGGCAGGATGATGGTTACACCTGGAAGACAGGAGAAGAATGTAATTGGGAAGGTGATCACAAAGGCTTTCAAGGTATTGGCAATATTTTTATTTATTAATCTGGGTAACAGACACTGAAGAGTACATCTTAGTGTAAATCTTTACGCTGTTCCTGCAGATTCTATACATAATTAAAAAGAAAAGTGGTAAGAAAAGTCACATAGCCCCTCCATTTCCATCTCACCATCCCAAACATACTGCACTTGATATTTCCTTTCTCTTTTCTAGAACCCTGCTCCCACCATTGTGCAAAACAGCATCATAACTTGCCTGGAATATGACATGGCTTTCTAAATTAGAAGTTGTCTGTTCACTTCTAACCCTGTTCCCTTACAATGAGTTTTCCACACAAAAGCCCACGTGATACTTTTAAAGCCTAAGTTGGATCTTATCACTTCTCTGCTGAAAACTTCCAAGGGTTCCCACCCAACTCGGACAAAATGGGAGTTCTTACTATGGGCTGCAAAGCTCTAATTGGCCTGGTCCTGTTAACCCTCTGCCCTTGCCTGCTGGCTCGTGCCTTCAGTTTCCTGTCAGACTGGCTCCTTGTTGCTCCTTTAACTCACCCAGCACACTCCTAGCTCAAAGGTTTGCTTTTTCATCTCAAGATGTTCATAGAGACAAATGACTTTTTATTCATGTTTCAGATAAATGACTTTTTATCAGAAAGGCCTTCCCTGACCATATATCCTATTTAAATATGATGAAATATTATCCCTGACATGCTTTATTATTATTCTTAGAATCTATTAAAACAGGACACATATATTTGTTCCCTTTTTTCTTTATTCTTTTCTCCTTCATGAGCGTGTGAGCTCCATGAGGCCAGAACCTTTGTCTTTCTTTTTAACTGTTGAACAGTGTCTGGCAATACAGTAGGAGTTCTTTTAATATTTATTGAACAAATGAAGGATAATCCTTTATTTACATGGATCCTTAATCTCAGCCAGATCTTCCAACAGGTGCTGGGTTTACTAAACTTTCTTGTTCTCCACTCAGGTTCTTACAAATGATCACCAGAACAATCACATATCAAGTAAGTCACTCAGGCAAAAACTGAGAGTTCACAAAAGCAAAGGAGTATAAAAATACTGATGAACTTTAAAAAACTCAAATCTGCATCATGTTCTTAAGAATAGAAATAAACAGATTATAAAGAAAAAGTATAGTTAGAGAAAAATATAACTATGAAGCATGCATGAAGTATGACTGACTCTAGTTGAAACCCACACCTCTCAAGAAAGAGGATGTTATGGATTAAATGGTTGTATTTCTCCTAAATTTGTATCTTGAAGCTCTAACCCCCAAAGTGATGGTATTTGGATGTGGAGACTTTGGGAGGAATTTAGGTTTAGATGAAGCTGAGGATCCCATGATGATACCAGTGTACTTACAAGAAGAGGAAGAGACCAGAGTTCTCTCTGCGAAGTGAAGGCACCATGAGAAGATAATTTGTCTTCAAGTCAGGAAGAGGGCTCTTGCCAGGAACCAAATCTGCCAGCACTTTGATCTTAGACTTCTCAGCCTCCAGAACTGTGAGAAATAAGTGTCTGTTGTTTAAGCCACTCATTTTATGGTATTTTATTACAGCATCCCAAGCTGACTAAGACAAAGCCACTTGACATAGAATAGGGAAAAAAACCCAAACAAACAGCCATCCCCAGTCTATATTTAAGTGACTATGAAAATAAACAGAAGTAAGCATATTTGGGATTGAAATCACTATGAATTTTACTTCATTTAATTGAAGCCACAGACTATTAAAAACAAATAAGGTAAATTTTAAGAAAGAAGAGAATTTCACAGCTTCATTAGTCAAGATCAAAAATTAATGTTACTTCAATACTTATTGCTACATCTGTTTTCTTTGTCTTTTCCCCCAGTAGAAAAGCTTATCTCTAAAGTTAAATTACTTGCCTTTTGCTGATCCACATTCCAAAGATCTTACTTCTTAAATTTTGTTGAAAACGGACAAGTAACCAAAACGAAACCATTAACTCATATCAATGAGTGACAATAAGTTGAAAAAATATATTTTAGGTTAAAATCCCTCTTAACATAATATGGCTGGAATATAAGAACTAGTTATTACAATTTAGTCTGGGTTTCATCTTTCATTTACTGTTTTTAAAATTCAGATTTTCCATTAGGAACAAAAATCCATTGTTATCATTCAGCCACATTTCTTTTCCATGTAATTTTGGTTTAAAATTTTTACATGTTTACTACATGAAATTTTTCATTTTAGGAAAACTGGACAAACAATTTTTCATCTGTCCCTTTAAGCTTAAGAAGATTAATTTATATGATTAGTAATAAGGCAATATATGTATATCGTTAAAAAAAAATAGCTCCTTGCTCCTATTGGGCCCTAGTAGAGATTTTAAGAAATTTTAAGAAAGAAATTTCTTAAAGGTGTCCAATTGTGAGTCAAGAGACCTTAATTTTAATTCTGCCTCTAGTAATAACTACCGGCTTTACCACTTTGGAAAGTCATTTAATTGTTGTGTATCTTAGTTTTTTTCTCGTCCGGAAGATGACCCATAAGGGTTAAGGAGGGCACCAATTTTAATATTACATCAGCCCATATATAACTGTTTCATCTTGCATGATTTGGTGCCTTCTTAATCTGAATCTGTACAATTATAAACATATATACCTCTAACAACAAAGTCCCAAAATACGTGGAGTAAAAACTTTTAGAACTGAAGACAGAAACAGACAATACGACAGTAAGAGTTACAGACTTCAATACTCCACTTTCAATAGTGGAGAGAAAAATTAGACAGAAGATCGGCAAGGAAACAGAAGTTTGAACAACATTGCAGGCCAACTGCACCTAACACACCTATAGAACATCCCACCCAACAACAGCAGAATGTACATTCCCTTCAAGAGTAAAAAGAACACTCTCCAAGATAGACCCTGTACTAGGCCACAAAACAAGTTTTAATAAATTTAAAAGAACTGCAGTTGTACAAGGTGTGCTCTCTGACCACAATAGCAGTAAATTTAAAATAAGTAACAACAGGAGATTTGGGAAATTACCAAATATGTGGAAGTTAAATGATATACTTCACATAATTAATTATTCAAAGAAGAAATCACAAGGGAAATTGGAAAATACTTTGAGATGAATGAAAACAAAAACACAACATACCAAAATGCATGGGATGCAATAAAAGCAGTGTTCAGAGGGAAAGTTATAACTGTAAATACTTACTTTCAAAAAGAATAAATATCTCAAATCAATAACTTAAACTAGAAGGTGAAGAAACTAGAAAATGAGTAAATTAAAACCGGAGCAAACAAAGGAAGCAAATCATACATAATAGAGTGAAAATGAATAAAATAGAGAAATCATCAGCAAAACAGATGGTCTTTTTAATGATGAAAATTAAGTTTATTTCCCTTTCCTCTACTCAACCACCCATTTCTCCTCCCCAGATGCATTCTCTCTTACAAGCTTCTCATATATTTTTGGAGAAACAGTCTACAAGTTTTATATGTATACATTTTCTTTCTCTCCCCCCATAAAATTTTTAGCATAATATGCATACAATTTTCTACCATGCCTTTTTTACTTGACCAAATATTTTTGCAGTGTTTCTATATCAGTAAGGATAGAGCGTTGGTATTCTCTATACAGGTGCACAATTTTTAGTTTTTCATTGTATAATTTATATAATATTTTAACAAGACCCCTGGACTTTTAAGTTGTTGTTTTCAATCTTTTGCTATTATAAGCAGTACTGAAGTATACAATGACTTTATATATGTTTAATTTAAATGTGCAATTATATTTCTAAAATAAGTATTTAAAAGCAAATTTTCATTGACTCCAAGAATGTATGAATTTTTATTTAGATAGTTCCAAATTTCAATATGGTAATATATAGGAAAACTATAGGATAGTATTAAAAATACATATTATTCTATAGTCATATTGTATGGCTTCTGTGTCATACTTCAAAAGGCTTTCCTCCCTTTCTGTTTATTTTTATTTTCTTTTAATTTTTTTTATTTCAATCATTTTCTGGTGGTTTTTGTTTGCATAGATTAGTTCTTTAGTGGTAATTTCTGAGTTTTTGGTGCACCCATCACCAAAGTAGTGCACAATGTACCCGATGAATAGTCTTTTATCCCTCACTCCCTCTTCCCCCAAATCCTAAAAGTCCATGATATCATTCTTAAGCCTTGCATTCTCACAGCTTAGCTCCTACTTATAAGCGAGAAGACACAACATTTGGTTTTCCATTACTGAGTTACTTCACTTAGAATACTGGTCTCCAACTCCATCCAAGTTGCTGCAAATGCCATTATTTTATTTGTTGGCCATTTGTATATCTTCTTTTGATAATTGTCTATTCAGTTTTGCCCACTTTTTGATGGGATCATTTGTTTTTTCTTGCTGATTAGTTTGAGTTTCTTGTAGATTCTGGATATTAGGCCTTTGTTGAATGCATAGTTTGCAAATATTTTCTCCCATTTTGTGGGTTGTCTGTTTACTCTGCTGGTTGTTTCTGTTGCTGTACAGAAGCTTTTTAGTTTAATTAGGTCTCATCTATTCATTTTTGTTTCTGTTGCATTTGCTTGTGGGTTCTTGGTCATGAACTCTGCCTAAGCCAATGTCTAGAAGAGTTTTGCCAGTGTTCCCTTCTTGAATTTTTAGTTTCAGGTCTTAGATTGTCTTTGATCCATCCTGAGTTGATTTTTGCATAAGGTGAGAGATGAGGATCCATTTCATTTTTCTTTTTTTTTTTTTATTTTTTATTTTTTATTTTTTATTTTTTGAAAGAAAGAAAAAGAGAGGAAAGAAAGTGAGAGTGAAAGAAAGAAAGAAAAAGAATGTATGAGAGAAAGAAAGAGGAAGAAAAAGAGGGAGAGAGAACAGGATTCTTGTTCTA